>BPLR01002237.1:0-76091 GCA_021605095.1 Caerostris extrusa
ATTTAAGAAAATAATAATCACGAGGCTAAAATTTTTTTCTTCTTTTTCTTTGTTCCTGCTTTTTTTTATTTTTGTTGATTTTTCAAATAACAAGGAAGTTTTCAATAACAAAAGTAATATTTAACAGACCCAATCTGGAATGTGAAGAAATCCTGACAGCAATTTGTACAACCTTACACAACTTTTTGATCAATATTAATACAATTTCAAATGTAATAGCTTTTGGCATCTTCATTTCAACTTAAAATAAAGAAGAATAAAAACCTTTGCTAAATTTAGAGAACATATTTAAAATAGTAATTAAAACTCTGACAATAATTACACAAGTTTTGGGCAGAAGTACAGAAACTGGGTTATTTACTCATTAATGGGAGTAAAAACAAGGTTACTATGTAATCCCAAGATAATGGGCGATTAAATATGTCAGTTGCTTACAAAAATACATGCAAGTGGGCCTAAGGTAAGTCTATACACCTTAAACTTTGCAATTACAAATTAAATATTGCTTTAAGATGATTGAATTTTTACCTTACTACTCTTTTATTTACAATAAGCTTTACCAGTACTATATAAAATTGTTACGTTATTTATTTTTTACGAAAAAAAATAAAAAGACTCTTGAACGAGAGGGGAAAAAACAACACCACAAAAATAAGTATACACCTTTTTATTAATTTCCCTTTAACGTACAAATTGTATTTTTGTTTATAACCTTTGCTTGGTGCAGCTTGTAATCTTCTGGACATAAGATTCTACTAGTGTTTTAGTGGTTTCCAACAGAAATGTTAGCCGTTCTTCTCTCAGAACCTTCTTGAGAACTTCCTTACTTGTGATTTCGTGCTCATGCACAGCTTTCTCCTAATTGCGACCACAAATTTTCGATGACGTTTAGGTGTGGAGACTGGACTGTGTGTAATTGCTTCTTGCAATGGTACAGCAAGTATAACTGCACAATCTTCGCTGTATGCTTGGTCGTTGTCCTGCTGGAATATGAAGCTTTTGACCCAAGCCCCAACTTACTGGCACTTTTTTTCAAGTTATCATTTAAAATCCCCAAAATATTCATGTTTTGTCCATAATACCATCAATAAAAGCAAGCTCTCCAACTCCTCCAGCCGACATACAACCCCAAACGAGGACAGATCCACCTCCGAACTTGACTGTCTTAATGGTGTTTTTAGGTGCCAGTGCTTTCCCAGCTTTCTCTCCATATTTTAAATCGTCCATCGCTTTCGTAAAGATTAAACTTACTTTCATCAGAAAAATATTACAGTGTTCCAGAAAGAAACAGGCTTTTAAACGATGTTCTTTGGCGAAAATCACTCTCTTTGTCTATTACATACGTGATGAGTGGCTTTCGTATTGGTGTACGCCATGAAACCCATATTGGTGAAGGGTACGTCGAATTGTTTCAACTGAGAACTTTTTCCCGGGATTGTAGAGGACATCGATAAAGCTAGTTTTTAGAGGCACTCACCCTCGAATCTTTCTTTACTGAGTGAATGATCTTCCTCTTCATTGTAGTACTCAGTATTTCTTTACGTCCTCTTCCAGGAATATTGGCCACAGATCCAGTTTTTATACTTCTGTAGTATTATTTTTGACATAACCATGAGTTACACCAATCAACGAAGCGATTTATCGAAGAGATTTGCCTCTTTCGACCATTTTACAACCAATAAACGCTCAGATTCGCAGTAGTTTCTCTACGAGAGCTCATTTTACGATTTTTAATGAGAAAAAAATACTATTTAAAAGCGTTGAAGTGCAATAGCACGTGTTATAAGCAGCAGCTACTCCTGAAACTCTTTAAAGAAAATTTGAAACTTAAAAAGTGATGGCATAATTTACAAATATAAGAAGTGTATACTCAATTTTTGTGGCATGGTTTTCTATCTTTTCTTCGAATCGCTTAACGTTTTTCGTAATAAATAAGTTAAGTATAGAATTGTGTTATTATAGGATGGTAAAGCAGAGGTTAAAGTATCTAGGATAAAAAAAAAAATTTATCTATTTAAATCAATATTTAATTTGTAATTGGAAGAAATCTAAAAGTTTTTTAGAAGTGTATACTCAATTTTGTGGCTCACTGTATATAACGGTCAATATTAAGGCAGTAGTTACTAATTACAAGATGCTAATATATAAAAGAAAGGATAGTTTAAAAGAAATTTGTTTTCATATTTATCGGAAAGTAGAAATAGATATATAAGATTTACGAATAATGTGATTCTTATTATAACATACAAGATTGCTGTTAGGTTTACACATTTCAACATAATACAAAAAGAACCGGTACCACATTTACTCTAGTTGTTTCTTTTATTGTAATTGTTGCGTCATTATCTCTGTTATCACTTCGGCAATAAATGCCTTAAGTTTGGGGGTTCAAAATAATTTTTTAATTATCATTAGATCTTCATAATATTGGTATCCCTGGAAAGGTACTCGAAGGGGAACTAACTTATTGATCAATAAAAATTATAAACATGGTTAAAAACTGCTATTCCATATTTTTAGCGTAGTCAATTCAGCGTATAATGAATCCTGTAGACACAAGTTTTTATTACAAAATTCAAGCACTTCCAGAATTATTGGATAATTTAAGCTATCACCTGTTTTCAAAGACAACCATTTTATACATTAACTGAAATATTGTGTTAGCGACTTGAAATAACTGAACATTGTGTTAGGATTTTTAACAATTGATTAATAAAAAAATAAATATTTGCGTGATTTTATTGGAAGGCATTATTAAATGAGGAAAATAATTTAATTTGTTTATTTAAATAATAAAACATATTTGTTATTATTTAATTGTAATTATACCATTCAGGGTGAATGTAATGTTTGATGAAAACTTCTTACGATACTGTGGTTGTAATTCATCGTGAGAGCTCTCAATAATTGCGTAATTTTTTGTAGAAATCTTGAATTGTCTACTCAAATGACTTTCAAGTAAAAAAAACAAAAAACAATGAGAAAACGGCTATTGCTTTTAACAACACTAGTAAACATTAATGAACTAATGAGCTTTGATTCAAGACAGCTCTATTGCTTTTGATTTTTAAAAATATGTCGGATTGTAACGGAGAAAAAAGAAAGTGGAGATTTATTTTCTATACGAGACATTTATAGCTAATTAGCTGTTTACCCGCCATTGTCCGAATATTTATCTTCCTTGTATTTTGTTAGACAGGAGAATGAATGTCGTGTAAAATTGGTTTGACTTATCCCTTTCCTTAGGAGGTACTGAATAAAATAGTAAATACTTATTAAAAAAAGGAAAGAAAAAATGGGGGGGTCACATTCACTGATTTGAACAGATCCAATATCAATTATGAATTATGTATATGTTATTAGATTACAATTCAGTCATATACATAAAGAACAACAAGCAACTGCCATACCGATTAGTAGAAATGGAGACAAGACCCTTAACCTCCTCTCATTTTGGTAAATCACAATTAATAGTTGGCTGCTTTTTTAAGTTTTCGTATGGTAAGAAATAAAAGTTTTCTAAAAATTTTTTAAAAATGGTACTCAGAAAAATAAAAAAAAAACATTTAATTTAAAAATAAAAGTAAGGTAAAAAATGAAAAAAAAGAATTTAAGTTAAAAATTCGGTACAATTAGGGACCAGTTGTAGAAGCTATAAAAAAGTATCAATTGCTGAAACGCGTGGAGCAACAGGAGCATATCTGAAATAATACTAGCATAAGTCTAAGTCCCAGAACCTGAATTCTGGTGTTTTATTAATTTTTATTTGATTTTGCAATTTTTTTCCCCCAAGAACAACTATCTGCTATTCTAAGATGTATGTTAATGAAAATAACTAAAAGTTATGAGAGTATACAAAAATGATTTATTTCGAAGCAGTTAAAGACTCGACAGAAAAAATGTTATCACCCATAATTCAAAGTATATTAGAAATTGAGGAATTAGATCTAGGACAGGGGTATAATAATGAAACTAATATGAGAGGTTTACATAAAGATGTACGAACACTTATCCTGCAAAAGAATTCCAAAAGCACAGTACACACAACGGCAGTCTTAATTTGAATTCAGTTGGAAGATAATTTCAGAATGATCTTCCTAGTAAATTCATGTATTTGGGACTTAACAAAGTATATATAATATTTTTCAAGTTTTGTGATTCTTTGGGATGCAATAAAAGAGCATGCCAAATATCTTACTCCATAACTGCTGTGAGAAACGAGGTCAGAATGCCACCTCAAAAGTGTAAAACTTGTGAAAAAAAAAAAAAAAGTACCATAATTTCCTGAAGCTTTTAAATACCATTATAAACATATTAGTGACATGAAAACGATTTTTAATCAATCGAAAATAAATTTATTTTATTTGAATTTTTATGAAGATTGATCATTTGGCATGATATACTAAATGAAGTAAATATTATGAGCAAGGTATACAGTGACGTATTTAGGTTCGATGGCGCCATAGGCCCAAGTTAATTTAACGCCCTTATATATAATACGAATAATTTCGAAGCCTATTTCTTTATATTTTTGTGATTATCCAAGTTCTAGTACGACTTTTCTAAATTTATCATGGTAAACACTACCATAAATCGTAAACGAGGAATTACGTAAAACTATAACATTTTTATGTGAGATTAAAAAAATATAAAAGTTTTGAGTAACCGGACAAAGGTATAATAAATGTGGTGAATTAGTATTTTGTGTTATAATGATGAGCAAACAAACGCTGCATTTAGATTTTTAAGAAAAATCTAACGTCAATAGATAAATGCTATACTTAAAGGAAATTTTTTTAGTACCTATTTGTTAGATATTTTAAATTTTACTACTTACGTGATTAATTATTTAAAAAATAATTCTGCCCTTTAAATATTGACATCTTGAGAATGTCAATGCAAGAAAGAAGCATTAAAATTCGGTCTTACAGTTGATAAAAAACAATCGATTTCAAATTTTTGTCGCCTCGAAAATTTTCCGCCCTAGGCCTGGGCATAAGCCTAAATCCGTCACTGAAGGTATAGAAAAATTCAAATATAGATAACAATTCCCATTGCAATTTTTTTTTTTGAAAAATATCATGAATCGAGATTTAAATCTTTAATAACTACAAAGGAAATAACTAAATAATTATAAATGACACCTGAATTTAAGAATTAAAAAAAAATTGGACAACAAACAAAATTTTTTATGAAGGAACCAGCCAGACTTCATTTGACGAAGAACATTTCAGTATTTTTTAATAGCAATCGATAGAGCAATTATTTCTTTTAAGAGCCGATTCAAAATTTACCATGAACATGACATCATATGGCTTTTTTATATAATTCAGATAATATTCAAAACTTACAAAAATAATTTTCTTAAATCTTGTGCATTTAAATGCAATTTTGCAAGGTGATATTTATTGCATTGATTTAAAAAGTGAAATCAACATTTGTTGTCGAATTTTGCTTTCCTAGATCACAATATTTATTAAAATATTTCCTTGAACTGTATTCAAATTTTGTTACTGTTTTGAAAATATTAACTTTACTAATTACCTAGCAACTGTAGAAAGATCTTTATCAAGACCGAGAAAATAAGACATCTAGCATTAGTAGAGAGTAATTTACTTTCTTAGCCATTTTATCTATGGAACTTGAATTAGCAAAATAATAATAAAAGTAATTATTATGATGATATCCATGAATTTGCTAAAAATCCTCCTTAATACCAAAAGCATTGAGCGGCAAAAAAGCGACAGAAAGCGCTTTTACCGCTCAATTTTTTTTTTTTTACATTTATGCCTATTGAAGTTACAGTTACTACTACTGGCTATAATTCACCACCTTTATTATAGTGGTATTTAATAATGTTAAAATATTTATAAAATTTTGATTAAAATGACTTTTTTTATGCAAAAAAAAAATTTTCTGTGATAATTTTTGAACACCTTTAATTCCAAAGCTTTTTATCAAATCTCCACAAAAATATCATGTACTAATGTAGAATAAATTGTACTAAAAATTTCTGGTTCTGTAATGGAAAAAATTTTGATCAAGCAGTTAATTTTGTTCAGCAACTATTTTTGCACCATTAATTTTATTCAAGCCATTTTGAGGGATATCACTTTTGTGAAGATCTAGTGATAATCACGAAAAATTATTCATTTTTTTTTTAAGAAGCGACTGTACAATATATTTAAAGTTATTTGCTAATTTCAGAGTTATCAAAAGCCCAGTAAAAGTTTCAAAGCTAGATGCCCTGCTGACATTTATTCATGACTGCCTGAATACCTTCCTTTGGCTTAATTAATGATATGTACTTATATCTTTTGAGACAAAAGTGTGAATTCTACTATTCAGTAGGTAATAGCCACTTCACTATACATACCATTACAGTTTTGAATGAAGTATATCAAGGGTCACTCACTTCTGCTGGGTTCTCATCAATTTATCCTCAAGCCAAATAGGTCATTCCAACCTACAGCTTTACCATGCCCATCCTTACCTTTGGTTTGCATAACTTGTTGAGCTTCGAATCAAGCATCATTGGCTTGAAAACTTAAAGCGCTATCACAAAATGTAGCTCTAGCCCCAAGTATAGACTAACCATACACCTCAAACAAAATCAACAACCCAAAACCATATGAAAGGAAGAATAGTAAAAATTCTAAAGAACTTGCATGACTAATAAAAGTCCTCAATACGTATAATAAAAAAGTGCATCTGGGTGGTATAATTGAATTAGTGAAACAGATGAGGGGAAAAAAAAAATACAGGAAGATCAACTTTATTAAACAAAGATAATTCCAACACATGTCCTATAAAGTACAAAACTAATTGATATTCTAGTAATATTGAGACATTTGTCTCAATCATTTTCCCTAAAGTGACAGCTGCCATTGGTGATATGTATATCAAAAATAATTCAGTTTGGCAACTGAGATAGTGTTCATGAAATTCGTTTTTATAATTGTCTATTTTTTTTAACAAATTCTAAATGCAAAATACATAAATTGTTTCAATTAATAATAAACATCATTGTAGTGCATTAAATTACAATAAATAAGGTATATTTGATTATTTTTAAGAGCAAAACAACTTTGTAAAAAATTTTCTAACAATATTAAACAGTATTTTGAACAGTTGCTATAAACAATTTGTAACAATACAAGAGTTAAAATGCCCAATATGCAAACTTCAATCATTTTAACATACTTTAGAAATACATTTCTGCTTACATTTAACAATTAGAATACATAATTAAAAAAATAGAACATTTTTTTTTTGCAATATTTTAAAAATAACAAGTGTTGAATTTTTCTTTGGAATAAAAAAAACTTTACAAGGAAAGATATGAATATCAGTATTTCTAAGAATAAAAGAAATGCTTTTTACATAGATTAGACATCACACAGAAAAAAAAAAATATATATATAACAAATATAATAATAAATATCTAATGCTATATTTAAATTTTGATAGAACAAAATATGAAGCAACTATAAGAATTTTTCCTTCATTACACATTAAAAAATAGCTCTTCATTGAAATACTATAATATCAATATCGTTCAAATATAAACAAAAATTTCCGTGTTTTTTTTAAAATCATCTGCCTTCTGAAGACAACAGGTCTGCATTGCTTTTACACTATAATAGTTAGGGAGATGTACATGCATATATAGTTTTTCCATCACAGCAAAAACATTTGTCGATTTGGTGAAATTTAAAATCCCCCCCCCTCACACCAGATAAATGATTTCTATCCCTGATATGGTCTAGCTATTAGACCAAATCCATAAACTTATAAAATGTCCAATGGTGTACCGCCCCCCGATATATGAATGTAAGCATTTGGGTCATTCTACAAAAAATGTAGAATTCCAATCCCAAAGCATTTTTCAATATTTAATATGAATATTTTAAAATAAACTTATGCTTTCTATTGCTAATGAAAGAAGTCTAAATGTGTTGTGACCATACATTTTTTTATAGTTACTTTATATTATTTTCTTATATATCAGTCACAGTATTGAAATCTCGCTTCCGTTTCATGTCCTGATCGGTGATTGTAAATCCTCACCTCCATAAATAATAATTAAAAGAGAGTAATGGAAAAATAAAATAAATGCTTATTTATTACTTAATTACTTATGCAGATGTTAATTAAAATAATAACTTTTCTTAAAATATGAATACTTGGCTTAAATTTAGAGCTTGTTTTTCACATCAGTAATTCAATCAATTCAAGGTGTTGAGAGCAAATTGCAGAGGTGAGACTTTTAAATGAAAGACATTATACCAAAAAAATATATTTTTCCATTTATATTCTTAAAATATATTATCAATTCTTTTTTAACATATTGTTGTACTTAATATTACTATATAAGAAGAAAATGTTTTTTTTTTTTTTTTTTTTTTTTGTATTTAATCTTAATATATTTCTTGTGAATTATCAATTAGCATTGCACCTTAAGTTATATTTCTATTGGAATAATACACCTTTTATACTTTCCCTTGACATATAAACTAACTGCAGCATGAAGTTCACCTCTGTGAAAGAATTTACTACAAAAATGGCATTTCTGTGGAAAATAAATAAAATGTAGTTGGACCACTGTTGATTTTAAATATAATAGCAATTGTCTTAAAAAATAAAAATTATAGGAAATTTTCTCTGAAAATTTTCACTTTTGGTAACATGACCCATTTGGATTAAGATGCTGTTTATTCTAAAGAATAGGAAGAATAATTTTGTACAGTGTTTTCAGATAGTTGAAAATTATTTAACTATTTTCTGTGATCTGTACATAAATATGCAATTCCTATTTATATTTACAGAACAATATATTAATATAGCTTATAAAAATAATCAGGACATTTTAGAGTTGTAGATGTTCAGCAACAAACAGAAGAAAACAAGAACAAAAAAAAAAATCGTTTTAAAACGGTGATGCATTTCTCTATTATATCTTTAAAAGTATAATTAAAGATTCAGAGTTACTATATCATTTTAAAGCATAAAAATACAGATTGACATAGATTGTATCTCTTAAATCAGCTTTGAAGATAATTTAGCAATTTGAATATTGTAAACAATTACAAACTTACTTATAATTTTACTTATGTTACCTTTTCAAGCTAACCTTTTTAACGAACAATTAAATCTAAAACATTAAACAGTGTCTACACTTGAACACATAAGTTTTCAGCAATACATTCCAAACTGGTTCACTACAGTTTGGACAAATGCAAAGCATGTGAAAATGTCTGGCACCTTTCAAGGGCCTGGGGCTGGTTTTTGGTCACACAAAAGTTTCATATCTTTATAAAAGACAACAGTTTTGAGTTTAAAGTACCATGCCTAAAGTAATTTAAACATTATATGAATGTTTCAAATTTGGATGCATGTGAATGTTTCAAATTTGGATGCATCTTTAGAAGTACAGATGAATACTTTCGAAAAGTGAAAGCAAATGTATAGAATACTTTACTAGCAATTCAGAGGAAAGATAAACAGTTTAAATGCTGAAAAGAATGAATCAATTACTTGATAGGAAATTAATCAGACATACAGGTTACAATGTAATTTTGAAAAAAAAAACAAACTTGAACAGTTATTGTGAATATTTTTTACTACTATGCAATTTAAGCTTTTAATTATTAAAAAATTAATATAATTTTTATTGTATATAAAACCACTTCTCAAATTGGTTTTCTCTTTGATTTGTGTTTGAATCCATCTGATCTGGTGACTCGTAAATTTTTCACACGCATAGCTGTTTGGACAGTAGTTTAATGTCATACAATACAATGGAATGGAATGGAGAAAATGCCTCTTTGATAAATATTTTAAAAACCTGTTTAATTAAAATTGTGAAGTATAAGCACCACAGCAATATCTTTTGATTGTTTTTAAGGAGATAGGTACAAGTAAATACAAAAATAAAGGGGAAATAACAGCATCCACAAAACGTAGTTTTATATTACTGAGATGCAACATTTACTTAAAATAAATTAAATTATATAATCCTTAATAATATTAAAAGAAATTGCTGACAGATTTTTAATTCACAATTAAATCTAAAATAGTATTTCAAATTAACATACACAAGTACACATGAATAAAACAAGATAAGTAGTATAATACTCTTGTAAACCTTGATTATATAATCTATTCCTTTTTTTTTTTTTTTAATTCTTGAATAACATGAAAAATTGATGAATTAGACACCTTTTAAAAACTATATGAAGATCTAATACTGTTTAGAAAATGGGTAACTAATATACAAAAATTTGATTATATACATCATAAATGTACTAAATTTAAAACAAATTGTAAATAATTAAATCATAAGAGAGTGAAGCATGTAACAAATACATTATTTACATCTAGGAAGATATTTAAATATTTTTTTTTTCAAATTTAAAAATAAAAAATTAACTATCATCATGAAACCTAAACTAAAGTCTGATACAAATGTTGATGCACCTTTGCATCAGGCCATTAAAAAAATACACTTAAATTATAATTTATAATCTGCAATGAATTCTTAATTCATAACAAAGGCATCTTTGAAATAGGGTTGAGCATGTATTGATCCAGGAGAACCTTTTCCCACTCTTAGCACTTGATGTAAAATTTACAGTACAAATGCAATAAAAATGTTTAACAACCTGTAAAATAATGTGATAAATTTATAAAATTTTCATGTCACATTTGATAGATCGCATAATATAAAAAATTTCATAAACATGATAGATAACATGAAAAGAAAAGGAAGAAATTATAATTACTAAAAATAGTTTATTAGTTATTAGTTTATTATGTAATTAAACAAAATACATAAATTTTATGCTAAACAAGAACTTAACTATACAAAAAATAATTATTGGGTTGTTCGGAAAGTAATTTCGAATTTTGCAACAAAGGATTTAATTGTATTTTGTCACAGCTAACTTCCCATTTAAGTCACATTATTATATATTTTGACAGCTGAAATAGCAAAAACTTATTTGTGAAAAGTTTTGTTTAATTCTGTAAAAAATAGTTTTTGTTTAATGCCATATAAATTATGAAAAGTATTTGACATATTTTACCTTTTTTTCAATCAAAAAGGTAAAAATACTGTTAAGCAAGAGTATTTTGCAAAATTTCATTTTGGCAATTTTGATATTGAAGATACACCATATCCTGGAAGGCCAGTAGAAGATGATAAAGGTATTGATTGATGCAAACCGCCGAATAACAACTAGTGAGATAGAGATGGCTGACAACTGAGAGGTTACATTTATCGAATTTTATTTATCATGATCATGTGAAAAGCCTTAGTTTAATTTCGAAACTCGTAGTATGTAAGAATATGTGTTCCACATGTTGTTATACAAATAAATGTGCTCCATTGCATTGACGTCTGTGATTTGATTCTCAAACATCAAGAAAATTATCCATTATTGAAGTGAATCATGCCCGGTGACGAGAAATAGGTTGTCTACGATAGTGTTAAATGCAAGAGATCATGGAGTAAAAAGAATGAATCAAAGATGAAAAAAAAAAAAAAAGTGATGCTGTCTGCTAGGTGGGATTTTCAAAGAATTTTTTTTTTTTTTTTTTACTCCTACCAAACAATACTATGATCAATTCTGAAGTGTTATATCATCAAATGGACAATTTGAATTATTCAAAAAAGACCATAAATATATATATATACACTCCAGATCTGGAATCTTGAGAGTATACTTGGATTTATTACTTGATCCATTCTCTACAAAATTATTTAGATTGTAAGACCTTTACTTCACATGAGGACATCATGACTTGGATAAGTTTTTTGCCAGCAAAGTTTAGTAGTTTTTACAAGTGTGGAATCATTCTACAGGTATTGGACCAAAAATGGAGAACATATAATTCAATAAAATATTTATATACTATAAGAAGTTCATCTTTCATTTTCATAAGGGAAAAAAAAAACCCATATTACTTTCTGAACAACCAGATATATGCCAATTACTAGTTGAATTGCATAAATATTTATAAAAACAAAAAACTTCTCTGTCAACTATACTTAGTCAATTTTTCATTATTAAAGCAATCAAGCTTATTGTTCATATTACAAATTTATTCAATTTGATGTTTAATAAGCATCAAACATTTTCTATATCAATCAAAAGGCAGTTTTTTTACAAAAGATTTCTGTAATGCACTTCCATATATTACAATGAAAAATATTATTTTTATACATATATTAAAAGACTGAACTTTAGTTAATTTCATTTGGGATTTATACAACAAAGCTCTAAATAAATCATGGTAATATTATGCATTCTGCTGGAAGTAAATTATTATAAATAAAATGGAAACAGTCAAAAGCGGGAAATATGAACTACTTAACTTTCTTTTCACAGCCAATAAGAATATACATAAATAGTAAGATAGTGCAAAAAACAATTTTAATCTAAATGATGCATCTAAATGATACAACATGCTGATGGCAATGAAATGTAGGATCTAATTGAAAATGATTAGCATAAAGTGACTTGAAATATTGGAAAAATTCTTGGATTCAACTAGTCAACAATGTGAAGGTGATTATGTCAAATTGGAATACTTAGCAAGGCCAATGTATGGATAATGCATGAGTTAGTAAAGAAAAATTTGCTTGACAGGATTTAATTTTTTGGATTTGTTTTGATTGCAATTTGTATTGAAATGCATCCAAATTGATCCATTTTAAAGTGGATGGTTACAAATACTATAAAATGGATTGTATATAATAATGTGAAGTGTAAGAGATCATGGTGAAAGGGTAAACAAGTTCTTTCAACCAACACAAAAGCTAGTTTCCATCCAAAGATGGTTGTACTATGCTTTTGGCAGGACTGGAAAGGAATATTTATTATCAGCTATTACTATAAACCACATCATTAATTTAGTGAAATATTTCTTACAACTAAATAAATTAAAGCAAGCGAGCAACAAAAAAGTGGTCTGAATTATCCAACAGAAATGGAAATTCATTCCATCAAGACAATGCAGGATCATTCCTCTTTAGCAGCCAGATACAAACTTTTACAACTTGTCAGGGATGTTTAGTCCATCTACCATACACTCGACCTTGTGCCCTCAACTATCACTTATTTAGATTACATCAAAATAGTTTAAATGGTACAAATTTTACTTTCTCAGAAGACTTGAAAAAAATCATCTGAATCAGTTTTTAGACAAAAACCACATATATTGATTGAGCACAGGATTATACAATTACCAGAAAAATGAAGAGTCATCAACTATAAGAGTCCCATACAGTATTGATTAAAAATGTAATTTTTAGTAAAACGTTTTCCTTAAATTTTGTCTCAAAACCTGGGACAGATTTTTGCATC
The DNA here is from genome assembly GCA_021605095.1 of Caerostris extrusa. Classification (NCBI taxonomy): domain Eukaryota; kingdom Metazoa; phylum Arthropoda; class Arachnida; order Araneae; family Araneidae; genus Caerostris; species Caerostris extrusa. The sequence goes on from BPLR01002237.1 coordinate 13,371, forward strand.
AACCCAGTATGTATTTGTTTATTGATTTTTTTTGTTCACTTCATTCATGAATAATTAATATTCACGAGAAACCACAAAATAAGCCAAATGTTTTCTACCACAATTTTTGTAATCTTCATTGATATCTCGCTGAAATTTACTAAAGTGAACTATATTATGTTAATAGAAACCTGACAATGCTGATTCCCATTCATTAGTTGTTAAATTAACAAATCTGTAACAGCATTTGTTATAGTATATTACAGGAATTTAAATAATTTGCTATAGACATATCCTTAAGTTTAAAATTATCACAGAATGCAGAATATCCCATAGAAAATAACTGATAGAATAAATACTGTAAAATATATTGATACAAATAAGAAAAGAACTTACTACTTTATTGGTTCTACTTCCACTAAGACCCATGTGTACAATCTTTTCAGAACTAAATCTACGCGTGTATACTTTAAATTACTTAATCCATCTTTCTTGAATCTAGATTTTCCTTTGTAAAGTTTATTGTATCTAGGAAATAAAAGAAAAAGATTAATTTTGTACTGTTAAGTATAATTTGAAAAATAAATAAATAATAATTCTGTATGTTATACTGAACTGTTGTATACATACAGTATTATTACTGTATGTTATACTGTACATAATACTGAAAGTTGTAAGTCATATAGTAAAAAATATGTTCAAATTTCTTTTCAAAATTATCCATTAAAACTTTAAAAGGATTACGATTTTGCTCTTAGATCACCAAACACTCAATAAAAACTAAATACTCTCATTAGAAAGAGTTAATGGACGTTTCTGAAGTCATAATGGATGATGTATGTTTAATACTTTTAACTTAATTTCACCTAAATTTTTTTAAAAAAAATCTAATTTTACAAAATGATTTCAAGAGAAATGTTTACAATAAAACATTTTCAAAAATGCATGCTCAAGAAATAAGCAAGAATAAATTATGATCAATGGTTTTTAAACTGTTGATTATGACAAAAATTGAACAACCTTTAATTAAAAACATTTATAACTTTCTTTTTTTTTTTAAAAAGTAAATGAAAAAAAAAACATTGATAATTCAGTAGCAATCTTAATTTCTTTCAGATAGTATTGCACAAATATATTTAAAAGTAGTATTTTTAAATCTGAAAACTTAATACACAAAAGTTAAGATATTGTATTTATCAAATATTAAATATATTTCAACAAAATTTTTAAATTTAAAGTGAAAGGTATAGCAATAGCATTTTTTTTTTTGCTTTATTATAAGAACAATTATGGTATAGTAAAACAAATAGATAAGATTTTTTTTAAAATGCCATATTCTGAAAAAAGAGGGTCTTCAGTGAATTTTGTTTTTGAATTGTTTGTATTTTAAAATTCGTAATACTCAATCCTTATTAAAAAATACTTATAAATATTGCTATTAGAAAATAAAATGTCAAAGATACTGTGCCATTTTAGTTTAATTATGAAAAATACAAGGGACGAAGTAACGTTTCCAACAGTTAAAAGGAGCATGGCAGTAAAATATTTAAGAACTACTGATTTAGATTATAAATTCTTCAATAAAAAATATGGGCTCTTTTCAGTTCAGTGTATTATATTAATTCAAATTATTTAATCCACCTACAAAGTATAGCATAGTTTTACTTTTATTGATTTTTATTTTTCCCTTTTATTGATTAAAAATGTTTTTAAAACAGATTAAAGTTTATAAAATTTAAAATAAATTTAGCAGAATTTTTTTTTTTACATGATAGAATTTAGTTTAACTACAATCATTTAAAAATCCATATATTTTTTACCACCTTTTAAAAATTATAAATACATACCTTATTAAAAAAAAAAAACATTCTAAAACAATCTTTTGATACAAAGTTTTGTATATAAATGCATTTTGCATGGTTTCCAAACTTTGTTTTCAATAATGCAGAAAATAAAAAGATAAAGTGCAAAAACAACAAGTTTATAACCAAAAATATGAAAACCTAATTAATTAAAAGATAAAAATACAAATGTTTAGCAGTTTTACCTTTTTAATTTTTAAAATTATTTCTATAAATAGCTTATATTAGCTGTTTCCTAAGCCTAATGGGATTTGGTTTCCTTGCTCTATAAATTTATACATCTTGAACATGTCTTATATCTTCATTATAAATTTCACTTTTATTTTGTTCAAGATAATGATTCCTGATTAAAATAAAAATTACCAATAACATTTATCTTTTCAAGGGCAAGTTTTGCTGATCAGATTGTGGCAAACCCTGCAATTTTTTATTTATGCCTGTAACAAAACAAATGCAGAAGATTTAATCTTCCAGCAGATAAGCAGAAAATAAAGCAGCTATAACCTTGTGTAGAAATGCACACGATTCCCATTCTGAAGTGAATTTTAAGGTATAATTAAAAATGTTTGGAAACAGAAAGTTAAAAATGCTTTGAAGCAGATTTGAATTTCATGTAAGTGATTGAGCAACTTCTTAAGATTTGCAATTTGGATTTAACACAGTCCAGATAACTTGGCTATTATACTCAAGTTGGCAGCAATGTGTCCATGAAGGTAGGCATAAATCTACATACAGGCTCTGGTTGGCACAGAATGACAAACAAAAGAGATACTGTGACAAACTTCAACTGTTTATTATAGACAACTCAACAGCATGCTTCATTAGTTCAGCTACCATACAGAGATTTTATATTTAAGTACTTATGAGATTTGTGATATTACTGAATTATAAAAAATTTTTTGGTATTTTTATTTCATATATATCATGGACTTTGTATGCCCTAAATAATTTACCAACAAGGGAAGGCAATATTTCCCTTGAAGAAAAATTATTCAAATTTTCAGGTCCCATGCATGAAAAGCCGCCAGGCATCTGATTGTCAACACATGATATGCCATTACAATCACTTAGCTTCGATATGCCGTTACAATCTAGTCTCCTTATTTCTGAAAAAGCAGTGACTGCAAAGCCCACTGCCACAGGATTTAAACCTGTGCCTTCCTGCCAGCTAATTCAGCATAAGTTGGAGCATGTTCATTCCTAAGTACGGGAAATTGAAGGTTGGGTGAGGGGTTAGTCACCCCTCCTTGTAACAAATCACTGACTATAGAAACCCCAAAGCTTGAATTGTACAATGCTCATGGTAGGAGGTACAGACTTGCCTTCAGCTAAAAATCCAAGCTATAGATTAACATGGGCACCAGAAAATAAAAGGAAAAGGGGAAGACTAATGTTAACATGGAGGTGAATGATAGAAAAAGAGGCACCATTCAGGGTGAGCAAGCTGATCAGAAGTAAGATATGCTGCAACTGACTGGTTGAGATGGCGCATTACGCTGAAAGCCTTATGTGCAATTGGGTACAAAGAGGATAAGTAAGTTAATCTCCTGCAAGCCAGCAGCATACATTAAGGTATGAATTAAAAATGTCTAATTTTATAAAAATTTCATCACCATATGTACATCACACAGGCTAAAATTTCGACAAAAAGTTTTCTTAAAGTTTAGACAATAGTGTTAAAAAATGTATAAATATAGATTTTAATATAAATCTGCATAAAAATTTCAAATTATCAAATAATTGAAACACATAAATTTTACCTATGTCATGAATAAACTTAATTGCTATTAAAACTATTAGAGCAATGAGAAAATAAAATTTAAAGGAATTAAGGTGAAATAATAGATACATAAAATCATTAATTTATCAATATACTTCAGTGTATATATAAAAATTGTAGTTATACCTATCAGGATTTGGATCGTCCTTCTTGTGTTTCAGCATGGTATACCGTGCTATTTTAGGAGAATACCTAGAAATTTTTAAACCGTGATGTCTGATTCTGAAAAGATGAAATATAGGAATTTTTTTAAAAAGAGTGTAAAACAAATGTTTTTATACTGTGTTAAAATATTACCACAACTTAATTTCCCAAACACGTAAAATTAATAACATTTAAAAATTTACAATTTGAGAAATACTAATAATGTACAAAAATATTTCTTATGCAAAATTCTGGCACTGATTAATTAAACATAATTTATATAAACATAAAAAAATAGTCTGGCAATAACCACAGTTGGGGAATCAGAGTCGAAAATTGGTTTAAAAATCTGACTCCTGACTCTTGTTAGAATTTTTGAAAAAAAGTATTTTTATAGAATTATTGTTAAAATTAAATGTTAAGGATTCAATCCAATTGTATCCTTCAATAATACAATCAATAGCAAAGTTGCTAAAAGTTACTGCTTTAGCAACATACCAAATAAGTTTTGAGAGACTCAGAACTGAAGCTTATAAAAAGCTGTTTTCTGTCAACAACGATGAAGATCTTAAAGAAGCTATCCTATTATTAGGAAAAATGAGATTTAATGTACAAATATAGCATTTTGTGCTTAAAATGTACAATTCTTTTTGCTTGTCTTAAGCTATTATATAATACTTGGCTAACTTTTTAATTTGGTGTTATTTTTATAGAATATCTGTACTTTTGTAAGCATGTGGATAAGAACCATGGCAGATTAAAAAAAAAAATATATTACAGGACACATACCATGGAAAACCAAATATCAAATAAAATTCATTAAAATACCATACCAAATAAAATTCATTCAAAGAATGTAAAAATAAATTTTAATATAAAAGTAAATACTGAAAACTTTCGTGCTCATGCATGCATCAATGTATCTGGCAAGTCACATTTCATCTCCTTTATAAAGGAGATGAAATTTCTATATAAAGGAGAAAATTCTTTATAAAGGAGATATATTCTATTTTTCATCATTCACAGCTGACAAAAATTTGTTTTAAAATTTAATCAGTTTTATTTACTCTAAAGTACATATTTTATATTTGAGGTAAAAAAATGTTTGTTGGCTGCGATTTTTTTTAAATAATTTTTACTGGTATATCTCAAGAAAAATTAAATACCAATAAAGAATTGCATGCCTTTCTATATATCTTTTCAATTAACAATTGTTTTATATTTCCCTTTTACTTATAGCAATATTAAAATTTGTTTAAAATTATATATATTTTCATAATTTGAATTATATAAAATTTTCCTCACAGAAAATTAAATTTGTGGAATGAAATTTTGCAGTGCACATAATGTATTATTGATGTAATTCTGATGTTCGATAAGAATTTACAGTACTATATACATAATACACATTTTATTATTAAATTGTGTCAGATATGTTTGTTATGAAATTAAGTAAAATTAAAAATTTCAAAACACATTAACATATATTTCTGAAGAATAATTGCAGAAATTTAATAAAAATATTTTATCAAAATATGAAACTTTTTATTTGGAACAGTAAAGAAAACAATATTCTTAATAGAATGCTTCTACTTGAAAGGAAAAGCTATTCAAGAAATAATAAATACAAGAGAAACAATTAAGTTTTTATATAGTTTTATTATTGATCTTAGTTTTCTATTGACTCTTTAGTTTTATATTGATCTTTTGTTCTTAGCTAAAAAGATAATGCACAGAATTTTGTGAATGATGTCTTCTTTCCGGTTGATGTACTAAATACATATAAAGCTAATTTATAAATGAATGTTTAACATCCTAATAAAAACCTGCATGTATTATAAATTTTAAACCATTTATGAACAGTTTGTGATCAAGCATTGATATTCACACTGCATTTTAATAAGACTCTCTTTTCATAATGGAAGGTTGGCATGGGCAGCATCAATTTCTTCTTGGTGAATTAGAGCATCACATTTTGGTTTATGAAGTTTTTTTACTCATCTGTAGCATTTTGTACACAATCAACTTAGACTGTAATCTATAATCTAACTTTTTTTTCTTTATTAATTCCAGCTAAAAATTATACTCGCATAATATTAATAATGTAAAAATATTTTAATATCACTTAAAATACAATTAAATGGACATTATTTAAATACTTACCGATTAGACATGTCATCATCTTAGCCACCCCATCCCCAGAATTCATTAGAAAAACCATTTACAATTTCCATGTGTTTTTGGTCAAGGCACTTACACCACCAAAAAATGTCTTTTATATGGCAATCTATCAAAATAGAAAATATGCTAAGTACTAGATTTTTTTTTTTTTTTTTAAATGATTCAAATAAAGATATTTTTCTTACCTATAGTTCATTGTGTTTATTGCTACAGACATATGCCTGGGTTGTTCAGGACAACTGTATAAATTTCTATCATCTTCAGGAATTAAGTCTACATCATGAAATATGAAACAATCATATTCATATTGTTTCAAAGCTTCAACATAACCTATGTTCATCAACATTGCTCTATTGAACTTCATATCAGCAGTCTAAAAACAAAGTTAGAAAGACATTTAAAGCAGTAAATTAAATTGCAAAAATACTTTAATGTTTGAAGAATATTATGCTTGTTAGAGATGTTTACTCTGAATAAAAAAAATCGAACTTGATAGGTATAAAGAAAGCAAATGTACAGACAAAAATTACCTACAGATTGGCATTTTATTTTTATTGTTAAAATTTAGTACTGCTGATAAGCAGAAAATGGCAGTATACAATGCATCAATTATCAAGTACAGTGTAATCAGATGAAGTTATTAAACAATAGTTTTTTTTTTAAGTGATAGTGATACTTTCAGAGACAAAAGTGAATTTTAAATGAGAAAAAAGATTTAATGAAGTAGTAATTAAAAAGTTATAAAATACAAAATTTAATACGGTTTGTAAGTCCTATAAGTCATATTTAGGAAAAATATATTTATACAATAAATAACATGTTAAATCAAAAATGTTATATGAGCGAAATTGACTGATTTAGGTAAAATGATTTTTAAGAGCTAATCTATTAAAAAAAAATGGTTTTCTATTAAAATACATTGCTTCACAGCTCGTATGATTTGAAATTGCAGCATCTTGCAAGTTCATGATTCTTTAACAGATTCAAATAACAGTACATAATTTTATCCAACTCTATAGCGCAGAAAGCGTACTTTGTAGCCATGCCCTAAACTCAAATTTTGTTGATATCTGTGACCGGTCTTCTGAGAGATTTCTTTTGGATCAATTCAATGTTCTTTTTTGAATTTATCTGTATGATAAATGATTTATTCCCAGCAACATATTCATATCACATCCCTCTCCCCATTCGGCAATTTTTTTCCAAGGCTGAATAATCTCAAATTAAATTGTAGAATTAAAAAAATAATTTTTATGAATTAAAATTTTAAAAACATATCTTAACATAAAAATATTGCTTCAGTTGGAAATTACAGATTTCAAGATATATATATATCACAAATTTTTATCAATGATAACAATCATATTAAAGTAATAAAAATTGATTTAATGAAATAGAAAGCAGAAAATTTGACTGGAATAATTAACATTAGAATATTACTTTAAAATACATATATGTATTTTGAGAATTTAAAACAAATTACTGAACTAGGAATGAAATTAATACTTATTTTATCTGTATAATTTTAATGTGAATAAAAAAGAAGTAATAGATAGCAATAGATAGATATTGTGGGGAAAAAAAAAGTAACATTCAACATCTTTAGTTTTCTAAGATTAAACTGACATCTGAATTCTGATGAGCGACTAAGTTTCCACTTTTAGAATTTCCCACTATTTAAAAAAATATTCAAAACAAAGGTGGAATGGCTTGGTAGGCTGCTAAACTAAAATAGAATTCGAAAACTGCAACATTTAATACAATATAATTTCTTTTTAAATATTATAGTTGCATTAAAATTCAAACATTACATACTTCTCTTATCCTTTTATAAATATTAAATTTTTATATATTAAGTAATTCACTTATTCTTAGATAAATATTCTAAATGATCCAGATCTTTCAGCTGGTCATTTCCTATGTTTACTGTTTGTCTAATGGTCGAAAATGATATGGGTCGTTCAGTTAGTCTTCTATGTTTATTGTTTGCCTATTGGTCAAAAATGACATATGAACAATCGTTTTATTCGTTCTTCTAGCTGATCTGTTCATTTATAACTGACACATTACTAAGTTGACGAGCTTATTACTTTAGAGGAAGAAGAATCAAGATAACAATTTTTATAAATGTGGAAGTGTGTTTCCCAGTCAATGTATTCAAAAATCTCCGTTCTTGCAATAACTTGACATTCATAAAGTGTTCTAGATGCCGTGAAATGATTCTCTTGTTTTTAATACCTTTTTTATTTATAAGACTTCATAATCAGATAATTAAATATGATCCTATATATTAATATATATCATAAGTACAATAACTGATATTAAATTTAATTTCGATATTTCTCGCATTGAATTGCTGCATAGGAAACAAATTTTTCAAAATGGCTTGCCTCAATAGGCAGCTTTTATTCCAAGGAATAACATCCACAAATCAATTGAAATGTCTCAGCTTAAAACATGTGGCTCTTTGAACCTGATGAACTCAATGTTTTGTCAGATATCAGATTTTGTCAGAATTTTTCCAAAAATACTTTTCACAATCTAGTATTCAAAGTTCCCCCAAAAGTGCACCTTGTTAACCAAAAGGTACTAATTAACATTTTTAAAAGGTACATTTCAAGATTAAATAAATGAATCATAGAATAACCTAGACCTTATTTTGCTGAGAAAATATTGGAAATTTGCAACAAACAAATGGGAGAGAATCGAGATATTTTTGAAAACCAATGAAATTCACACCAAAGCATATTGTTTAGTAATTCAGAAAAACTAGATGCAAAAACATTTAAAAATAAGTATCAACATATTTAATATGATTCACTGCCAGTGAAAATGCAACACCAAGGTGGAGTGGCCAGAAAAAAGACGCATATCATAGAGTAGATGTAGTTCACTATGTAAATGATTCAAACCGTGCAACTGCCTCACCAATGGTCAGTATGATATAAGGAAAGAAACCAGCAGATTCAGTAACAGTCGTACCGTATTGTTGGCAAGAGAAACTGTTTATTATCCCAGAAAAAATATATCATAGCAAAGATGCTAGGCAGATGTTGACGGGGGCAGTTTCAGCAGTTACGCGATCATACCCTAAATGGAGGGCTGGTTTATCTGTTGTACCGCAGAATACATGAATTAATGGTACACCAACAATGGCGAAGATAATTGATATGTTCTATGTAAGTTGGCACGTGCATACTGATGCATCTATCAGTAAGCGTTAGTAGCCTCGCAGTACACACTTCTATCGACTTGTCGCAACATGTTCTGAATGTCCCCTTTATCAATCAGATTAAAAATCGCCCATGGTTTGCACTCATGAAGCCTATTAAGATCACAATTGATGCAATAGCAACAACGTGGTGGTCCTACCATCTATTCATTTTATTGTAGCTCATCATATTGCTGTATCGTTTAACAATAAAACACTTATTGTACGATTTTTTTTTTTTTTTCATTGTTTGCCGATTTTCATCAATTTCTATGTATCCATTCGTGGTATTGCATCACTGTCGCATAATATAATTATAAAATATATAACTCAATCTCAATTTACTATCTCAATGTATATGTCTCAATAAAATCTAGTAGATAACAAAATGAAAGTTTACAACAAATTTTTAAAAACTAGCGCTAATGAATGACATAATATAAATAAAATTTTACGTACTTCTTCTATGACATATATACCATAATCTAATTGTTGTCTCTGTAGAATAGGATGCAGATTGTGAAGAAATATCCTAAGATGCTCTTCTCTATCTCTATAAGGAATAATTAAGGCAACTTTGTTTCTTGCTATGCAATTAGGTGGCTGGAAACGTCCCCCGGGTTTTAAATTGGGAAACATTTGCTCTAGTTGCTCAAAAGGTGGCGACTCCGTCAGAACTTTTAAGCGTCCCACTACGGATTTAAGAATAGATTTAAAAAAAAAAAAAGCATATAGTTCAAGAATTAATGAAAAGTCTTTATTCCTAAATTAAGTTTGATTCTTTAAATGTGCAAATTTCTAATAATTATATTATAGAAATATATTCACAATGGACTTTTACATAAATATCACAATAAAAAAATGCCTTTTTTGACAAAAGAATCGTTTATAGAAAAAAATATTTAATATTTAATAATAAAAATATTTTTTATTATTAAAAATTAATTCTATGTTTTAAAGAGTCATAGGCATAAAACAAAAAATATATAAAAGAATATAGTTAAAGTTTCCATAGATGTATAGGCGACAAATACAAATATTGAAATTTCATTAAATATTACACAAATAGTAGAAATAAATATTGAATACCAATAAAAGGCATTAATGATTCCAGGCATAAAACCTACTATTTAAGATAATATTTATGGCTTATATATTATAAGCCATAAATATTATTATCTCATATCATAAGCCATAAATATTTATTATTTATTTAGTCAGCATTCTTTACAATTTAAGATCTATTTATTCAGAAATCTCTTATCTAGCTGTATGTTCAATGGTTGCAGTGTTTTTTTTAAATAAATTAAATTTTAAGGATTGTGTCCCACTAACACCACATGGAATATAAAATAGTATCTTGACAAATATAACTAATTTCTGGTGCAAAAGAACAAAAATAATTTAGTATACAACAATTCTGCTACTTTTTGTCACATAAGTAAAGAATTATGATAATAAGGTTTTAGGAATTTTAGCAAAATTTAGGCTAAAAATAACCTCACAGATGTAAAAGAAACTCACAGAAAAAATAAAAAATCTAACAGTTTAAAATAATGAAAAAACTTTGAATTAAAAATCTTTATTTTTTGTAACTATGCTTCACTAAGTGAGCGAATTTAGGTGCTCTGTTGCAAGAAAGAAAATTTCAAATAACGATGTAATATTTAAATGTAAAGAAAAAATTTCAAAAATTGTATTTCATAAGATTTTAAGTCAAAATATCAATAAATGGAAGAGTAAAGTATATATACATATATTTTTTGTACTTAAAAATAATCAGAAAACAAGTAACATGGAGGTTGAGTAACAAGGGAATTTTTGTTTTTTCAAAACTCGAATTATTTGAATAGATTTCGCTGAAGCTTTAAAACCAAAATTGCTTGCATTTAAAAGTTGCTCGAAAGCGACTATCGCAAAATTTATAAATAATTTTTCGATTTATTAAAATGGATATTTTTTCCCATTTTTTCATTATTTAACAGCTGAAAGTTTTTTGTTTTTTTTTTCCCTTATCCCACTTGGTAAACAGCAACATCTAGACCAAATCAAAGAATCCGTGTGGTCTCATAGAAAAAGAGAAAGCGGTGGGGGCAGATTCTATTGTGATGGAGCACCAGTAGGTAGAAGTCTGACTTGGCTCCGTAGCGCCGAAGAAAGAGGGCAATGCCTTTTGGGAGTACTTTTAGTGGGAACTACCACGTATTTGCATATCGTATGGGAGAAATCAAGAAAATTCCCACCAGATAGCCCGCTAACGAGGCAAGATGCTGAACATCACAATCGAGTCTTCTAGTTTTTTGAAACAGTGTTTACAACAAAGCCGTCAATGGATTGAACCTTTCGCCCTAATGCTCACCAGCGGCGCGCGTTGCCACCGAGCTACGAGTCGGGCAAAAGCTCAACATTCGTACTTAAGAGGTAAAACATTATATCGTAGTAATTCTCAATAAACTTGCCATTTACGAAAATTTTAAAATGAATTTGTCAATCAAGTAAAGGGACTCTCGCAAAATAAATTTTTCGACTAGTTAAAAATAAAAGTTTTATTCTAAGCCCACATTGAAGAAATAGCATTCGGATTTCAGACAAACTGGTAATAGAATTAAAAAGAAAATGTGGATAAACGCGCAGGATGTCACAACTTTAAAAGCATAATTTTTCGACTTCGGTTTTTCCCAATTTTCGTTTCGCTGAAGAACGAGAAAATCTTCAGCGGGAGCGCCGTCTTTGTCTTTTTTTTTTTTTTTTAGATTAATTAGTAATTCAAGAACTTGAAGATCGGGAAAATCTAAATGCGCCATAATTCTTCCTCTGATCGTCACGCATCTTTTTATACGTTTTGCGATTGCTAATTCATTTTAGTTTCAGTGAAAATACGCACATATTTGCATTTTTACAGAATGTAATAGTGCATTTTAAATTTTTATGTATAATTTTGAACATTTTAGGTCGAGTAAAATTTTTAGTATGACGTTCACTAATATTTTTATTACTTTGAAGGAAATGAGGATGATGAGACACAGGTCATCTAATCACGGATGGAGCACCCCTTAAAATGTAGTGAACCCAGCCTGTGATTTCCACTAGATGGGAAAAAAAAATACAGAATTTGACTTGAGACATTTTTAAAATCTAAAAAGGGGCAAAACTGACTTTAAACGGGGGACGTTATCATTCCTGTAGTAAATACGAGTTAAAATAGGTAGCACTACATTTGACTAAGTCCCCAATCAGGTGCAGGAAAGAGACCAAAGAGGGGTGACACTGATTAAAGTAATATGAAGAATCGATCAAAACCGCACGACCAGAATTCAAAGTAGAATTAGGCTGAAAGGGCAGCACAATGGTTATTAGCTAAAATGTCGGGGTTGTATGGCCGAGCAACATTTCGTACTCATTTAACAAGGTCAATGCCAGGTTTCACCCTCATGTGTCACAATTACAGTTATGAATTTTGACACGGTCTTTTGAAGCGAAATGCTAAACGATATAGCAATCCGATGGTCGTGTGGAGCATGAGCGGTGAACCTTATTTCCTTGACCGTTTTGTAGTTAAGTGAAGCTTGATAGAGATGACCTAAGCATAAAAATCTGTTTTCCCATGACTGTTTCCTGTGCATGGTACACAAAACGAGTCATTACGATATCTTGGAGAACGCGACATTTACATTGTAACAAGTGTCTATTTCTGTTTCAACATGATCAACCACCAAAATTTTTAAGGGTTCGGAAATTGAATTATCTTTATTCTACTGAATATCTTTGGGATGAACTCGAACGCTGGCTGGGCTGGAATTAGTCGAAGTTCGTTTTGCAGAAACGATTTGCTATTCTGATCAAACATTTCAAAACTGATTGATAGGTTTGAAAAAACGGTGGCCATGATGGCAACAAAAGGTGGAACTTCCTATAAATTTTTGCTGAATAACCAGGTAATAGAAAACATTGAGGTAACAGCAAACTTAAAATCAGATGTCGAGATGCAACAAACAAATTAAAAGTATTATCCATAATAGTACTTCTTTAAATCAATAACCGTTTATCATACAAAATAAAAATACATATTAAAAAAATAAAACATTAAAATATAAACCCAAAAATTAGTTTACATACTGAAGCTTCAAAATAAATAAAGTTGCATTACCTAAATTAGGAGGCACTAATGGACATTCTTTTTTAGTTTCCAAATGACTAGTACTATTCCTTGAAGCAACTGTAGAATTTCCAGTGTTATTCAACTTGATGCTATCTACTTTATTTACTTTACTGTTATTAATAGAAGTTGAATTGGTAATATGTACAATTAACTCATGACTTTGGGTCATGTGAAGTATTCTTTCTTCTCCATATTTTTGGTTTAACTGAGAAATCCATGATAATCCAGGAGCTACAATCTTGTTTATTGGATGCTTGTAGACAAGAATATTGCATGTATATTCCAAAAATAAAACTATGAGTAACATCAAAATCACAGCTTTACATATAAGAGCTCGCGACCGATGGACACAGGAACAGCCCTGTAATACTGTTCCAATTGAGGACATTTCCAAATATTTTTTTGGTAAACTTCACTATTTTTCATAAATATATAAAAACATTTCTTTATTTTCTATTTGTACAAAATTGAAAGACATAGTGAGCAGGAATATGGTAGTATTAGTTTATTTTAGATAAGTTCTCAACTAAAACAATCCAATATTATTTTATGAAATGTCCGAGACATGCTATAAGGTAGTTCAGGTTGCATGAAAAACCTGCAAGAAAAATAAATATATATTTGAATAGCATACAGGTTTAATTATCTATATATAATTGCTAGTAATACGGTTTAAAATACAATAAAATCCCTCTATAGCAATCAAGAATACAATGACTAAATATAAAACACCAAATAATAAAATGTTATTAAAAGACTTGATAATTGGGTGATTAACAATCAAGCTAAGGAAATGAAAAAGAACCAACGCACCAAGGAGTTATACGACAGTAAAGAAATTTCGAACGTAAATGCCTTTCAATCCAACAAACAAATGATTAAAAAGTTTTTTGGCAACCAATGAATGAATGAATGAATGAAAAATTGAGCTTCAGAGAATCACAACCGAGTATCCGAAAGGTAAGAAAAAGAGATTCTATTTCTAGGACATAACCTGATTCTGTCTATTCATTTCGACTGGACCAATGTTTTGCATATGGCGATACACACAGAGGATAAAAGTATGTCATCATTTGAGAAAGAGCTGGTGGGTCAATCAAAGGGTGGTGGTAGTAGTAGTAGTATGATGTTGGTAGTAGTCGTCGTTATCAATATGATGGCTCTCATTTGGTATTATCATTATCAGTGACAGCAAGGTCCATTAATGGGTTACTACTCCAAACCCTGTGCACACCGAAAAGTACGGTTGTTGACATCCAGACCAAATTATACCATATGACAGCCACTTGCCACACAGCCTGAGAATATGGAGTTAATGTCTGGGGTGTCATTACATTTGATACTGGAACCTCTGGTTGTCATCCATAACATCATCACAGTATAGTGTTAAGTCGAAGATAGCCTTGCGTTACCCTTCCTTTCATAGCAATGATTTTTATCTTCCTGCTTGTCACATTTCCCTGGCCAGCTAGATAGCCCCAAGAAAGTACGTTTGATTGTCCTAGGATCTTGTAGATTTAACATGATAATTGCAGAGTTTGGCAGAAATCCAACAAGGAAGCGTCCACCAACTAATCGAATGGATACCAAGCTAATAACAGCTTGTATTAAGACAAGAAATGGACTTATGCCTTATTAATTGCTTTTCATAGATATATAGTTTTGACCTTTTCAATACATATATGCACGTCACATCTACCGACATTCGTCCATTTGTATAACTCCTTGATTACAGTAAATTTTGAAAAGTTGTGCATTTTGCAGTTTTAAATTTTCTTTATTAAATTCCCATAAAGATTTTACGTAGTAACGAAAACTATTAAATACACAATTAAATTTGCTACCTTAAAAAACATATGGAAAGAAACGAAAAATTAAATAATTTCTTTTTTTATTTAGATACATAAGTATTTTAAAATGCTTAAAAGTAATTTGTCGTAATTTAAACTTTATTAGAAATACCGTAAGACATCATTCTATCAGATTATTAAAGGTCTGGTCAAAAGCATAGTAATATGATTGTATAGCCATTAGATTTTCATTTATACAATTTTGCTTCAAAATAATTAATTATATGTTATTTACTTTTTCATTCAGATATATTTATGCCTCAATGAATTTTTTAGAAGTAATTTGCTTTCCGTTGTTGCTTTTCCATGTGATTATATTGAAAAATGTAATCCATTACTTTTTCTCTTAATTTTTCTCCACAAAAATAACCTGTTTAATTCCAAACTTGTCCCAGATTCAAGAATTCTATTCTTGAAAACAGGATTACTAAAATTTCTTTTCTAGATAATATTCATGTAAAGAAATTAAAAATTTACGTTCAAATCATCTTAAAAAGAGCTTTATAAAAAAAATGAAGATCCAGAATTGTCAAAATGATATTTAAAATAGGAAAGAAATGTTAAGCCGTTTTGTCAGATTAGTGAGTCAAGAAAATAAAAATGTAAGGATAGTTCTGTCTAATCCTCAGGGAGGACTTGAGGGGGTTACTACCCTACATTTGCATATCATACGAGAGAAAATTCGGGCACAAGGTATTCCAACTAACGAGGCAAGATGCTGAACATCACAAACGCCATCGAATCTCCTCGTTTTTTGAAACAGTGTCTACAACAAAGCCGCCAGCAAATTGAACCTCAGCCTTAATGCTCCCCATTGAACCACGAGTCGGACAATGTAAGGATGGAATTGATAACATTAAAAAAATAGTAAAGATGATTCAAGACTAGAATGCTAAGGAGTTATACAGCAAAAAAAGAATTAACAGTAGATCTAGCTTTCGCAAAGGCCATAAAAGCTTTACAGAATATCTTTGCAATTACAATACATTTCGGGGATTCATCTGAATCAAATCATACCGCGCTGGTCAACCGCAATTTTGTACATATGCGTCATCTTATTTTTTCCATTAAATGCATCTAACGCTAGAATTTAATTATTTAAAGGTATGCTACAGACGTTGGACATAATATCATAGCTCTCGCTAGGAGTTCTCAACAATTTTAAATGAAGTCAAAGAAATTATATAAACTATGAAAGCAATTGACAATGAATGATTTTTATACACTGAAGTGACAAAAGTCATGGGATACCTCTTAATATCGTGTCGGCCCTCCTTTCGCACGGCGAAGTGCAGCAACTCGACGTGGCATGGACTCAACAAGTCGTTGGAAGTCTTCTGCAGGAATATTGAGCCATGTTGTCTCGCTAGACGTCCATAATTGTGAAAGCGTTGATGGTGCAGGATTTTGGGCACGAACAGACCTCTCGATGATGTCCCATAAATGCTCGATGGGATTCATGTCGGGCGATCTAGGTGGCCAGATTATTCGTTGGAATTGTCCAGAATGTTCTTCAAACCAATCGCGAACAGTTGTGGCCCCGTGACATGGCGCATTGTCATCCATAAAAATCCCATCGTTGTTTGGGTACATGAAGTCCATGAATGGCTGCAAGTGATCTCCAAGTAGCTGAACATAAGCATTTCCAGTCAATGTTCGGTCCAGTCGCACCAGAGGACCAAGTCCATTCCATGAAAAAACAGCCCACACCATTACGGAGCCACCACCAGCTTGAACAGTGCCTTGCTGACAGTTTGGGTCCATGGCTTCGTGGGGTCTGCGCCACACTCGAACCCTACCATCAGCTCTTACCAACTGAAATCGTGACTCATCGGACCAGGCCACGGTTTTCCATTCATCTAGGGAACAACCGATATGCTCACGTGCCCACGAGAGTCGCTGCAAGCGATGCCGTTCTGTCAGTAAAGGCACTCGAGTCGGTCTTCTGCTGGAATAGCCCAAGAAAGCCAAATTTCTCCGCACAGTTCTAACAGACAAGTCCCTTGTACGTCCCACATTGATTTCTGCGGTTATTTGACGCAGTGTTGCTTGTCTGTTAGAATTTACGACTCTTTGCAGACGTCGCCGGTCTCGGTGGTTAAGTGCAGGCGGTCGACCACTGCGCTGTCCATGGTGGGATGTTATGCCTGAAATTTCATACTCTCGGCACACTCTTGACACAGCGGATCTGGGAATGTTGAATTCCCTAACGATTTCCGAAATGGCATGACCCATGCGTCTAGCTCCAACTAACATTCCGCGTTCAAAGTCTGTTAATTCCCGTCGTGCGGTCATCATCACGTTAAAACCTCTTCACATGTATAACTTGAACAGAAATGAAAGCTCTGCGAAAGCACTGCGCATTTATACCTGTTCTACGCGATGCTACTGCCATCTGAAAATTTGCATATTGCTATCACATGACTTTTGTCACTTCAGTGTATATAAAAGTCAAAGAATTAATCGAGAATGAATGAATAACGAAATGAATGATCTTGTAATGACGTTGAAGATAAACACAAATAGAAATTAGAAAAGACACAGGAACTGCCGGATTTAGCAATGGAGATAAATGGAAATAAAGAAAAAGGTCACTTTATGAGAGTCTTGGTAAAACTGTGCTCCTTAACATGAAATGTTTGAAGAGTTGTATCAGTTACTATTATAAGCAAAATCATCAGTTTAAAAAAAATATAATTGTATCATGTAAACACTTATTAAACAATAAAAGAAATCTTATCAATTAATGTTTGTTTCATTATTTAATTACATTGGCATTTAAGTTTGTTTAAATTATATACACTTTAGTTAGAACTATATCAAACACTTTCTATAGAAAGTTAACTTTGCTGAATACAATTTTTCCCATGCACTCAATGCATTTCAATGAATTTGAGAAATGCAGGGGGAAATCAGAAATATAGTTTTATGTCATTTGAAAAACTGTAAATTCACTATGTAAATACATTTTAAGCTACTAATTATCAAAACTTAGTAAATCCAATAATTGATCCTTATATATTACAATTCAAAATTGATCTGAACTCAATAATATTCACTTTATATGTTACGAGTTTTATTGCTTTTGAAGGATTTTTTATGCAAATATATTAATTGAGAGATAAAAGTATATACTTAAAAAACATTCCACTCACTTATAAAATTTTATTCTAAAAATAATTAAAACACACAAAAAAGGAAACTTAGAGGGTGAGATACAGGAACTAATAGGTGGGACAGGGAACAAATAAATTTTATTTAGAAAAGTGAGAAAAAATTGATTTGCATTTGCTTTTATTGGCCATTCAGCATATTAACATACATCATTTAGGGTTGTTACAACAAATTTACTGTGAAACAAGATCATTTTTTTATAATAAAAACTTAGAATTACTTACATAATGAAATCTTTCTGAAAAGGAATAATATTAGTCAGGTATTCAAAATCAAATATATATTTATCTAATCTAGATTGTTTAAAATTACATTTTTAAAGAATTTTACTAGTACTAATTCGGCAATTAAAACATTATGAAAAAAATTCATTTTATTTTATATCTTGGAATTTTTTTGCCATCTATGAATAACTTAATTTATCTTATAACTACTAAATATATTTAAGACCATATATTACCTGCCCCACAGAAATTTGGCTACAAAAGCAGACAATTAGAAGTTGTAAGACAAATCCTTAAGTGACAATAGACACCTATATGAACAACAGTTCAAATTTAATTTCTAAAGATAAAAATGGCAAAAATTCAGATTTTGTTATTATAAATCATTTGATCTTAACATTTTACAAATGGGAAAAATAATGTTCCATTTTACTATTAATTTTTCTGCATGATCCATTATATAATATGTAAATTGAGGGATTGAAATTTTTTTTTAATTTTAATACTATATGAATATTACAAGGAATTTAAGCAAGAAAATAAAAGATGTTAAATTATGATTTTGAAATACAATAATGAAGAAACAATATTTAATATATTCATTTAAATTTATTGCATTATATGCCGTTAATATATTTAATTTTGTAAATTTGTATAGCTTGTAATAAAAGAAAATTATATCAAAAGCAATAGTTTTAAATTAGCACATTTATATTATAAAACATTTAATAATATGTGAACAATACTTAACCATGATTCCAGCAAAGCTTAGTTTTAATGAAATAATTAGCTTAATATGAAAACAAAAATTAAAAAGCTAAATTTTTTTCTATAAATATATGTAACTTTAAAAGTATATCAAATTTCAGTTTTTATTACACACCTTTGTTCTTAAATGAATTTTAAATGCTAGTTTCATACTTTTATAGTCCCAGTGATTCATGTATGAAAAATCTAACATTTAGAATCTAATAATCATCATTTCGTTTAAACAGAAAAACACAGTTTCCAAGAGTATGAAGGATATACACACTTTTAGGATGGAAGTACATACACATTACTTTCATTTCAAACTGAAAATCAAGAACACATCCATCACATTGGAACCTGAAGGGGAAACAATTACACAATTCATATATATGCTGAAAAAAATATATAATTTTTAATGCATATACTCAGATAATAATTTAACAGAATCACAAGCACAATATGACAATGAAAAATTAGATATTACTAACATGAAGATAAATTATCCAGCTTTAAATACATATTTAAAAATAAAATGGTTATTATCATAATTAAATTTTTCCTAACATTTTAATAGTTAAAGTTCTTATATTAATAGAGGGCTGATGTCTTCAAATGATGACAAAATGATAATAGTGATAATTTCAAATGAACACATCACTAAATTTAATTCCAAAGTAACATTTAAAACCTTTTGATTAAACTGTTAATATATTACTGAATTTTGCTAAACAAATATTAAACCATGTTTAAAGGACTAACTCAGAAAATTAAAAAAATTTTCAGTTTAAAATTAATATAAATAACTACTTATGAATTAGGAAATTTTAGAATAACTAGATCTTGATAAAACAATACTTCATTTTCATAAATATTTGATTATAATAAATTTTACTATTTTATTCTTTTTAATAATATATTTATAATACTTAAAAATAATAGAATGAAATTAAAATATGAATTACTTTAATCCTATAAAATATTTGATGTTACAAAACATTCTCAAACTAAATTTAAAAGATTTATACATACAGATAAAAAGTTTGGAAGATAATTAAATTATAAAAATACAATTAATAAAATTTCTTAAAAAATAGACTAAGTAAAAAATTTAATAATTTGAATCATATTTAAAAGTAGTTAGAAATTGTAACAATTTTAATTAATGTAATTTCACAGTATGAAGAACTTTAAAAAGAACAGTTTTTTTAATGAAATAAAAAAATAACACAAAGCATTTACAGACATACAAAAATAATGATTATATTCAAGAAATATTAAGTGACTTTATGTGTGTGATTATAAAATTACTTTTGATCTGTTGAAAAATATATAAATTTCACTATTGATTACAGCCATGTGTGATTTTAAAAGACACATTTCAATTTTCTTTAATTAAATAATCCAAATTATCCTCAAGTAGATAAATTGATATTAATTGCAATGATATGCCTAAACTATTCCTGAATAATTATCATATACCAAGAAAAGAATATTTCTAAGAGGGACAGTATATTTTGAAAAGGAACAAGCTATAATACTTCTAACATTTTTAATATATTATTAACACAGCAGTAATAAAGGAAAAATAATGTATCTTTTCATGCATAATTTAACAAACTTCAACAATTCTAGTTTTATGAAACTCTCAACATTATTTAATGGCAAATACATGAAATGGTGACAACTTTGTACGTTGTTTTGATTTATCAATAAAACATTCTATACTAAATGACATTAAATATAAAGATAGAAAAAAATGAATGAAGATATTAAAAGAGAATCATAACAGAAAATGTAAATGAGAACAAATCAAATTATGAAATAAATTCCATTTTATAACTAATTTGTAGTAAAGTTATTTAATTATCACTATAATTCTTTAAAATTTTTCACAATTTTTAATTATATACCCGATAAAAGAAATGATTTATGGAAGAAAAAAAAAAAAAAGAACTATAATAATGAAAATTTCAATTATACAATATTCTTTAAATTTTTTATATTTAATTTGCATTATTATGGCAACAAGATTAATTGTGCGCTGCTTTTGCATAATATGTTTTTAAGTAACATTTACAATAACTCAATAATATTGAAAAAATGCTAATTTAATTCTTCTTTCTGGCAAAAATTTTAAATCACTTTATTTTCTCAGAAATAATTACTTCTTGAATAACCTCAATATATTCTTATCTATTCTGAAAAATAAAGAAACTAGATATATATGAACGACAACATGATCTTGTCGAAACTGAGAGCAAAGCATATATAAATGTAAAATTTTTAAAATAACGCAATTTATAGTATTCAAAAGGTTTCTGCAAATAATACATTGGATTTTGGAACTGAGAGTGTTTAGTTGATAATCTGACAAACAGAGCTAAGCTGAAAAAATTTCATGTCCAATGTCAGAAATGAGCACAATAAACCTGTAAGCCATAAAAAGCCCTTCCAATGTGTTGAAGGAGGAGGGAATGACCTCTCAGGTGCCAACCCTGGGGGGGAGAGAATCTTTGTTCTAAATTAGTGTACAAAAATGTGAGTGCAGTGTAGCAGGTCTCTACTATTCCCCTGAGTAGCACCGATAGGTGGTACTTGATCCCATCTATGTCATAGTTTGGATACACATCTGCCTTTTAGTAACAAATAACCTTAGGTTAAAGTCCCCAGAATTTGAAAACAACAACATATTTAAAACATGAAAAACAAAACTTCAGTAAAAAATAGTAACTGAATGCCACAATGACAGATAATCAGAACCTTATTCAAGCAATAAATCATAGCATTCAGCTAAAATTTTATTAAAGTTTTGAAGTAATGACTTGTTATTCTAAATCTAATGACATATATCTTAATGTATTTCTTCACAATGTGGTATTATTTTATATCTTAGGAAGTGAAAGCATGTTTTAGTGTTTCTGTTTAAATAAAAGTTTTTTCATTGTTTGAAGGAAAATTTCATTACTATTACTTATATGACAGTTTTTTTTATAATTATGTACTAAAAAGTAAAACTTAAAAAAAAAAAAAAAAAAAGATTAACTATAAAATTATAAGGTTATAATAGTGGATTTTTTTTTTTTTTTTTTTCATTTTCATAAACATTTTCAAACATTATTTATAAATATATTCAGATTTATCATGACTTTTATACCAGGAAATATGAATTAAAAGAATGTTTAACTTAAAAAAGCTGAATTATAATGAATATATCATTTTTAAATTAAAATCATTTCCATGATAAATAAATAATTATATAAATGGGACACATAGCTACATTATTAATTATCAGTGTTTGAAACCAAATGGTAATGGATTCTAATCTGTGAAAATTTATTTTAAAGCTTATTATTTTATATTTAATAATTTTTAAATATAATACTAAATTCCTAGATAAGATTGAATAAAAGTAAATTTTTAAATAGTCCTGAATAATAATGAAATGGACAATATAAATCTCAATTCAATATTGGCTTTAAGATTTGGGTCACATAATAGATCTATTTATTAATCTTTTAATGTAAAATAATCGATTTACTAATCTTTTAATATGTAAAACATTAAGTACATTTAAAATCTATTTAAATCTAAAAAATCTACTAAGAAATTTATATTAATTATACATAAATATTAAAATACGTATTCAATATTTAAAATATGGAATTCTACCACCAATTAAACACAATTTTAAACAATAGTACAATTTTATTAACATTTTCAAATAAGTATAAAGATAAACCTTAACTGGTAACCAAGTTTTTGCTGGCTTGATAAAAATTAATTTAGAGAAACTGACTTTTTTTTTCTGCCTACATTTTAACATTTGAGTACTTGTTAGAAATGCAGTTTTGCTATTCAGATGAGACAAAAGACAAAGCATTAAAACTCCTAAAATGAATATACGAGCCATTTTCTTTGAAAGTAGTGCAAGTCCATTTTTGACATAAAGTTAATGATAACAATGAATGCAATCTGCTATGAACTTTCTGTCTATAAGCATTTCCCAAAAAGTCCTTCACAATGTTCATCATTTTGCCAATATAAATTTACGTAGTAATTGCAAATTATTTTGAAAATGGTGCAAGTCCACTTTCAGCAAAGACAATATTTAGTTCAAAAATTATATTACATAATTTCTTTACTTCATTTTTATATGTGTAGCAACACTATAGATGACATAACAATTTTCATTCATTCACTGGAATTTTGTTATCTGTTTCTGAATTATCGTTCCATAGCTAGAGTTGAAAACTCTATTAGTAATGTGTTATGTTTATTCACCATATACAATGTTGTATAAAACTTTATTTGCTGAAAATGTGGGGTTTAAAACACTAGATTTATCCCCAGTTGAGGAAGATCACGAAA
The DNA here is from genome assembly GCA_021605095.1 of Caerostris extrusa. Classification (NCBI taxonomy): domain Eukaryota; kingdom Metazoa; phylum Arthropoda; class Arachnida; order Araneae; family Araneidae; genus Caerostris; species Caerostris extrusa. Next base: position 37,053 of record BPLR01002237.1, read on the forward strand.
ATTTGAAAATATAATACTAGTAGCAAAATATCATGCCAGCCTCATCGCATCTGAAATATTCAACGATATGATGGATCTATTACCTTATACTCCTCCAATACATGATTATTTTCAAAAACTTTCTCATAACAATAAAAATTAAAAATGACCCATATTAATATAAAGTTCTAATTAAAATGGCATGACCTGAAGAAATACTAAAATAAAGCCTTCCTTTTATTTTTTTTGACATATTTAATAAAAATTTCTTAAAAAAATTAGTTTGATTCAATTGAAATCCCATATTTAATATTTCATAAATGTATGATTTTCACCTTTTATTGATTTTGAAAGAGGTGTAAGTCTATTTGAGGTCATCAAAATATAAATTTCTTTTAACTAATACTTTAAAAAGATCCCATTATAAATTTAAATCATTTTAATATTTAAAAAACATATCAGCATATTAACATGTATCAATATTTCTTAAACCATTCAAATGCAAACCCTTAAATATCTCCATATAATATAAATTGGACTTGCACCACTTTCAAAAGAAAATGGCTCTTATGATTAAGAATTAAATTCATTTACTTTACACCACGGTCTCTTTAGTTGAGACATTACAATATTTTCTTCACCAAGCAACAAAGAGTTTCAAAAATTGCTGCAGGTAAATATGATTTTATACACAAAAGACTTAAAACAACTATGCTATAAAAATAAATAGTATATATGGAAAAATAGATGATATTCAATAGAATAATGCAAGAAAGTATTTATTGTGCAAATTTATGAAAGTATAATCAACTAAAATTTAGGTCTTGTAAGACAAGTTTTAAAAGAAGATATTAATTTAAATATATCAAAAGGAAAAAAAAGCTCTAATTTTTACAATTTCCAAATGCAAACTTAAGCCTGGTAGCTGTAACTGAAATACAGAGTTTAATATTATTAGACAAGTATTCAACACAGAAAATGATTCAATCAATAAGTTGCACACATTTTTTAAAATTTCAATATATCTTCTTAAATATTAATGTTTCTAAATAATACTTTCTTTTACAATAGGTCACACAATTATCATAAAGGTATTCAGGATAAAGACTAAATTCTTCAAAAATATTCTCACAACTTCAAATCAATTCTATGTAAAAGAACTATTGGCCAATACCATTCTTCCACCAATAAGTAGTATTTTGGAATTAAAGATATAATAATAAATTTTCCTGATTATACTGATGATGAATATAAAATACTAATGTATTTAAAGCATTATGACAGCAGAAGTAAGCAGTGTTTTAAGAAGCTTATTAAACTTTTTCTAAAGATACATATTCCTTCACATATTTAAGCACTTTCATTCATTATTATGTTACTTTATGATTAAAAACAAAGACTAGTATGCAAGAACAGCAATAATAACAAAACGTATAAAAGATCGTTCGATTATTACGAACGACGTCCCCGTCCTTATCACCTTCGAATTTTAAAAAATTTATTTTAATAAATTGTATAATGAAACAATTTTGAGAAACAACCTATATTCTTGTGAAGTGACTTAGTTTTTTAGAAGCAGATTTTCATCATTCAGAATTCTAATTTGTGTCTCTTAACTACACATGTGTGATGTCATGAAATATTCTGTCAAATTCCATAAACAAGAATTCACAACGAAATGATGTAGCTTCTGAATAATGCATAACTGCTATGCACATATATATTTATAAACCAGCACTTTTTCGTTCAAAACAAAAAATATGTCATCGTTCATGCGAAAGAAAGAAATTCCTCTCTACATGAATAACAATTATTACGAGGTGGAAAAATGAAGAATAGCATATTTAGTAAAAAATAACATTAAAGAATACAAAATTTAGCTATCACATAATATACTCACTTCATAAAATGACGTTGACTTAATCTAAAGAAAAAAAGTAGTAAATAAAAACATGCGCATCCTCCCCTAACAGCAACAACAAAAACATTAGACAACCCCAATTCAGCTAAGACCGAAACTAAACACACACACACATAGATATTATTCACAACTTCTTACACGCAGCTTACAGAAAACTTTAGCAATCTAGTATTACGTCATTAGAAGTAACTTTTTGTCGATGTTTAGATTCGTTTTGTTTTACCAATAGTTCTATGATCTACAGGTGACAATTCAGAAACATTACTATATATATATATATATATATATATATATATATATATATATATATATATATATATATAATCATGAAAATAGAAAAAATATATTGCCTTTTTTTTTTTTTGAACTTTTTATTAAAAAAATAATAAATTGCTCGGATTTTTAAAAAGAACAAAAATACAATTTGGAGGCAATTTATTAATAATTCCAATAAAGTGATTTTTGGAGCCAATTCCATAATGTCATTTTTAATATATTTTTATAAATTTATTTTGAATAAACTTTACCATGAAGCTGAACAATTTGAAACAATGTAATGAAAACTTGGTAATGGGATTGTTCTCAAATGTCAATAAATCCAATGACAGAGAAACATGAATAATTATATGTCATTCAGAATTTAAATCAAAGCTCCAACAAAAATATCAACTTCCTAAATTATTTGAAAAGCCATACTAAGTGATAAACTACTACTAAAACTACTAACTACTTAAACTACTACTAAAGCCCTACATAAGTGATGTTATGTCTCAATCCTGACTTCCGGTCGACAAGCATTCAATCTATTGTTTTTTACACTGCCCTTCAAGCTAAAAAACAACTAAACTTTTACTATAGAACCTCGCAATTCAATTTGTCTGTTCACCTCTTTGAAGCGAATATTAACTAGTAGCTGGCTTTACTATCGTGATAATTTATTTCTGTATAATTTTATTTGTTTGTAAATTATTTGTAAATATTAATTTCTCTTAAATAAATGTGATGTGGAACCTTGCTATTTCATTCTACAATCTTTCCTCACATGTGGTATAACCCAACTACAATGACCACTAATTTACTATCACTAACTTAAAAATGATTTCTACCAGTAACTTGAAAGTACTGTTGAACGACGGGCATTTGACTTACAGTCCGTCCGCTACGGAAAAAGATTTTATTTTGTAAAAATATAATTAAAAATGAGTTTAGGTTATTGAATGAAGAAATTGAATAAAATCCACCATGTCGTTAATGTAGAAAAAACCTGCAATCGTGCCATTTGGCTTTTGTTCTTGTTTTATCAACTTCAATGCTATTTAGATTATGCATCAATGAATCTTCCTTATATATTTCCTGAAATAAATTTTAAGTAAACTGTTGTTTAAATAGTATAAACTATTTTGTCTTTAAAAGTTAAAGTTTTCTTTTGAGAGAAAAAAATATATTTAAATATTTAACAATATTGTGGGTTTTTTTTTGTCCAAGAAAGAAAATTGAAGCCCAGAAACTGCAAAAGTAGGCTGCAGCATCAACTATAGTTACTTCTTAGAACAACTAAGCTAGTTAAAAAATAGGTCTTAGCCATCCAAAATAGCTTTCAGGCCGAGGAACTATAGAAAACATTTTGCAAATGAAATGCCGTGTTGGTTATTTTGATTTCTGCTTTAGATAATTTCGATTAAAATTGTAAATGACTTTTATTCAAACAAATAAGCTCCTTAAATTTATGACCGTCAAATAGCAAATATTAATATAATCTCACAAAAATAATAACCTTAAAATTTTTTTTCATTATATGAGTGTAAAATTTGGATAAAAACAATTAACATATTTATATCATAATATGCCTGAGGTGTGGAAAAACAACGAGAATATTATTTATTTATTGAAAAATTAAATATGAAGCATATATATATAAACTCAAGTTTGTAAAAATTGCAACACCGTGAAGGAATCGTCATAATTGAATGAAATTTAATACACAGTTGAGTGGTAGTAGTACAAATAAATGATTAAATGTTCAAAGCAAACAAGCAATAACAAGAGATCGGAATCAGTATTTTGTGTAGCCACCAGGCGCCGCAATAAGTGCTGCTACACGACGTGGCATGGAGTCAAAGAAATTTTGAATGTCTGCCTGAGGAAGAGCATTCCATGTTGTTTGTATGCGAACCCAAAGTTCGTCTGCAGAAGCAACAGGACGAGGATCACGAGCGAGACGCCGATCAACGCAATCCCACACATGTTCAATCGGCGACATATCCGGGGAATACGCAGGCCAAGGAAGAAGCTGTACCTGCCGCGTTGCAAAGAAGGATTGAACAGTCCTAGCGATATGAGGGCGGGCATTGTCCTGTTGAAATACAGCGCCTGGCAAGCTTTGAAGGAAGGGAACAGCTTGGGGCTGTAGAACTTCACTGATGTACCGGTTGTTGTTCAAATTGCCCACAATTCTAAGCAATTGAGATCGTCCATGATATGCTATGGCACCCCAGACCATAACTCCGGGTGTTCGTTCACTGTGGCGTTCGATAATGCACTCCGGAAGGTGGCGTTCACCGGCATAGCGTCTGACACGAATGCGGCCATCATGGTACCACAAATTAAAGCGGGATTCGTCAGAAAATACGACATGCTGCCAATCAGCACGCCAGTCTCTATGCTGAGCGGTCCATTGTAGCCGCAGGCGGCGATGGTTTAGCGTGAGAGGGATCCTGTATAAAGGAGTCCTTGCGCGCAGTCCACGCTGCAGCAGACGTCTACAAATTGATGAAGCCCACAATGAAACACCTGTAGCTATTGACCACTGTGCTGCCAATTGTCTAGAGGAAGCTATACGGTCCGTCAGCGCCATGCGGACTAGGTGTCTATCATCGCGAGCTGACGTCACATTTCGGGGTCCACTCCCGGATTTCCGAGTTGCCCGACACTCGTCCGTCCACTGCTTCCAAAGACGCATCACTGTGCTGCTGTTACGCTGCACACGAGCGGCTACTGCGCGATAAGACAATCCAGTTTCACGAAGGCCGATGATTCTCCGCCGTTCAAACTCTGTAAGTTGTTCAAATCTCGCTCTCTTTCGTCAAAGAGGCATAGGTAACGATTGAGCTAACGTTTACCACTAGCAGATAACCGCCCATAACCATACACGCGTCGCTACAGCCGTCTATTTATTCGGATCCATCCGCCGTTTAGAGGGAGCTGCTCAGTATACGCATGCGCTACGTATTTGAAACTCTAATCATTTGCATATCATACGCTACGTATTTGAAACTCTAATCATTTGCATATCATGCGCTAATTTGCATTTCCTGAAAATTTCAGCTCACTCTCCTTCATGGTGTTGAAATTTTCACAAACACGAGTTTACATTGCATATTACACATCATACATCGGTAAAAAATAAAGTCTAAGTCGGCACGACATATGTCATAAATAACCTATATGTTAAAACCGGTACAAACAATTAATGAATCATTGGTGTATGCAGCTTTAATATGCACAAATAAAAATTGCATTCAAATTTGGCATAGACGCCTAGATCACAAAAATAAAGTTGCTATAAAACAACTTATAAGTTTAAAGTTAGCTGATGGAATTCAGTTAGATAATTGCAAATATGATACTATATGCACAGATTGCATAAAATGTAAATTGACTGACCATCCTTATTCTAAGAAATCTAAATTCAGAGCTTTGGAATCCTCGCAACTCGTGCACACAGATATTTGCCGATCAATCAAAACTCTTTCCGTAAGTGGAAACTTGTACTTCGTAATTTTCGTAGGTAACTATAATAGATATAAAATAATTTATCGAACGAAAAAGAAAAGCGAAGAGACGAAAAATGTGCACAATTTGTTGCACTTATCAACAATAAATTTAACAAATAAAACCCTTTTTAAAGTTACAACAGTGATCCATACCTTAACAGAGAACTTTCTAGCTATTTTGAACGCCATGATATTCGACACAAATTTACAGTTCCTTATTGTCAGTACAAAATGATTTTATGAAACTGAAAAAAAACAGAACACTTATAAACATAGTAAAAAGGTCTTCTAGCATACTCAGATTTACAAAAAAGATATTGGGCAAACGCGATGCTTACAGAAAATTGTCTTCAGAATAAAATTCCCACTAAAGTTAATAAGACGCCATACAAATAAAAAGGAACAACGGAAACTCAGAAGTCTTTTATCTGAAAACTATTAGAACTCATCAATCGGACTAAGCCATCATGGATTAACAAAACCGTTTTCTTTCAATAGAGAAATAAATTTTCCAGGAAATATGCATCTTCAGGTAGGCTGCATATGTTTACTATTTTCTAAATGGCAACTCTGCTACCTAGCATTACTTTTAAAAAATATTGTGGAAAGTGAGGAAACATTTATCCTTGATAGAGTAATAAAAAACCTATCAATGATTTTTAAAATGTTGTAAAAATAGAAATATTTCTTAAATGAATCGCGTCTGGAGGTACCCGATGGATAAACTGATGAGCTTGATTCAAACATGGGAAGCCTAAGCGAAAGTTCCTGTTTCTATATTGGGAATGATCACGATTAATCCGTAGGCTGGGAAAACATTTCAAAAAACTGCGAGAAAGAAAGGAAGAAAAATACGAATAAACCCATGCTGCCCCTAAAGGTATTTGCTTCAAATTGTGATAGAAAAATATGTGTGCAACGTGGCAGCCCCTCTTATGGTGTACCTTATGTAATGCTGAATATGCTTCCTATCTGACATTATAGTGGCGAATGAAGTTAGGTTAAAAATACGAGGTATGTTAAAAGCAACCACGCCAACTTAATTGGGATAAGTTGTTCATAATAAAAAAATTCCCCATCATAAAAACAAAGTGTAGTGAAGAATTTCTGGAAGTTTCTATCAAAGATTTTAATGAACACTGAGAACTATTAAAATTGATAAAAGAAAATGGCAACCAATATTTCGTACTCACGTCGAAAAAAGATAAATGTCTCACTCTCAAATTGGATGTGAATTGTGACAAAAAGGGCTCTGATGTAAAAATAGCACAGTTAACAATATATAAATCTAAAAACTTCATTATTATTCTTGATCATTATAAAATAAATATGAAAATAGAAAAAAATCTTACTTGATAAACTCTGTCAACTAAAATAATACAATCATCGATCACATATATTACTGGTATAAAAGGTTCAATTATAGAACTTTGAACTACTATTATAAATAAATAAGATAAAATTTGTAATACATTAAATTGTATCCTTAAAGAAAACTAATTAATCCTATTTGCATAAATTACAATACAGAGGGTATATAATATCTTACATGCCCTATGTATTCTACACCATTAAATATTTGCCTTATAGAATAATGAGAGATAAGTTTTCATTAACTATGACAGAAGTCTATAAATTGCGACCAAATCCAGTCCGCTAATACCATGAACCTGGTCGTGCAGCTCAGATTCGGATATGTCTTCAATCCGGCCGGTTTCGATTTCTTTTTCAGAACACAAAATAATGATACAATGTTTTTATTCACTTGATAAAATAATATCACTGGCTACTTAAAGATTTAAACCAAAAGCAAATATATGCAACTAATCTAATTGTGTCAGTAAAAAAAAAATTTATAAAAATTCCACCATTGAAGATTTTTTTATATTTATCTTTAAATATATTACTACTTATGAGAATGACTATCGTTTCATTTCAATCAAACGCATTGCCTTATACTATATTACTGACAATTATAAAATGTTGATAACTCCATTGTATATTAAATGCTTTTCTATCACTATTTATTTTCAATTTATTCGGCACATATCTTCTATATCCGAAGAAAAACAGTGTAATATTAAATAAAAAATTATACGATAGCATTTACGGTATAATCCGTCTACCATGATAAAGTACTTGACATTAAACACATCATATGACATCTGATTTCTCTATTACCTCATTTTCTAGGTAAATAAGCAGTTTGGAAAAATAAATTACACCATTGCGATATTTAAAGACCTTTTTTTTTCTTTTTCCGTTGATAAGAATACAAGAACAGATATTTGTGTGCATTTCTCATAACATAAAAAAATATATATATTGGTATTTAATTTTTTATTTAATCCTATTTATTTTTATCTGGGATGTAATTAAAAAAATAGAATAAAAAATCTAACTATTGTTTTTATTAATTAAGTTTAAAATGTAAGTTTTATGGAAATTTAGACAAACCGAAGTAAGGAAATGTTGTGTGTAATGCTCTTATTTGAGTTCTGACTTAATTTCTTCATGCAATTTAATAATTGCCTCTATTTATCTTGGCTATACTATCCTCATTTACATATTTGGTTAGGTTAAGATGTTTTAAAAAAGGTGTGTTAAATTTCGGTTGCTGAACTTTGCGAAACATTCTATGTGGTTCTTTGAAGACTCCTGAATTTTGAGAGAAACCACTATTTCTGATAATAATAAAGATTTAAAAGAAATCCCATGATTTAAGCAAGCTGTAACCACTAGTTCGTCACCTCTTAATGTTGAAAGGTAAAAAAGAACACGCGAATATGAATCCTAATAAACAGAATTATTATTCGATTAAAATCATTTCCACTTTCTCTCTGCCATACTTTTTTTTTGGGGAGATTGGAAGGTCTTGCGCCTTACTTATTCTTATCCTGAGCAGGTGAACAGCAAGCGATGAAGGGAGTATTGCCTCCAGGGAGAATAATAGAAGACATTTTCCATTATTCAAATATCTCCTGGAAAAAAAAAAATGTGGAAACTCTCACCAAGGAGTCTGACTGTGGATGCGAGACGATTACATGATTGCAATCAATCTCTTCTTTCCTGAAATGGCAATGAAGCAACAACAGTAATGAACGCCACCAACGGATTCAAAACCTTCCGTAACGCTTGGATATGCACGTTACCACTAGTTCAATGAGTCAGTTATATATAAATCAGGTATTATTAAGTAAACGCCATGTATGATTCAAAAAGTCGAATGTTTACACAATAAGCTTTTATAGACAACTCTGATAGAATTGCTCAGAATGTTAAATATATATATATATATATATAAAGAAAAAAAAATATATATATAGATATTTATATATATAGATATATAGATATACACATAAGTCCACGAGAAAGCAGCTTTACAGCTTCAATCAGAATAATTGAATTTATACACTGGTGTGCAAAACTTAAGCAAAGGGGTTTTTGCCATAACTCCACGAGAAATCATCTGAGAGACATGACATTCAGAAATGAGGGAGAGTATTATGGACGTAAGGAGGACGAAAGCATCGGCTCTGAAAAAGGAATACAATGCATACGGTATGGAATTAAACAAAAACAAGCTTTATTGAACGCATAGTATTGTGATTTATGATTGCCTATCCAAGAGGAAGAACATCAAGCAGATGTTCCATAATAAGGATATGCCCTCCCCCTCACTGCAATGGTAACTTCGCACCGTCTCCGCATACTTAGAACCAGCTGGTGCAACATTTCTTGCGGTAGGAGTGCCCATTCCCCTCAATCAGCATCTGTTTGAGTTGTTGGGTGTTCTCCGGAGGATGTAAGCGGGACTGCAATGCGTCTCCCCCAAAGCATCCCCCACATGTTCGATGGGGTATGAAAATCTAGGGGGCAGGGGTATGATGGCCAATGCATTCGAGTGATATCTTCACTTTCCAGTAGCTTCTCAACAGCAAGAGTCCGATGTGGCCGTGCATTGTCATCCATAAAAATGTAGTCTGGGCCAATGGCACCTCGGAACAGACGCACATGGGGAAGGAGTACCTTTTCACAATAGCGATCTCCGGTTACAGACCCTCTGTCGAAAACGTGGAGCTCAGTTCGCCCGTTCAGCAAAAATGCCACCCCAGACAAGAACTCCAGAACCACCATAACAGTGTCTTTCCTTGAGGTTACTGGGATAAAACCGGGTCCCGACACTCTCTCCAAATCCAAACGCGTCGATAATGGCTTCGGTACAGAACCGACTCTCATCTGTAAAGAGGGTGGCAAAGACTGTATTGATCAGTTGTCCAGTTTTGTGCTCTCTGCACCACTGTAAACGGTGGCGTCGGTGGGCTTCAACGGGAGGCAGTGTTCAGGACGGCGGGCGAATAGGCCCACTTTTGTGAAGGCGTCTGGCACCAGTAAACCGAGACACTTGTCGCCCCGTTGCTGTACAGAGTTGCTGAGCAATGGCGCTTGCTGACTGCTGTCGGCCTCTTTTCGCCTGCAGGACGATATATCGGTCATACCCTGCAGTTGTCTTCCTCGGGCGGCCACCACCAACCTTTATAACAGCTGTACCCTGTGGTTTGGAATGCTTTCAAGCTCGCGAAACGACACTTTTTGTTGATTCCGAACTCTGTAGCTACACTGGTGACAGTACGCCTCTCCTCCATCTTTCCGATCATTCTTCCACGTGTGAAGTCGTCCAGGTGATTTCTTCTAGCCATTTTCACTGACTAGCACTTGCAGCGAATATGTTGAATTGCATCTCCGTCCTTCCTTTTATTCTACTGTTGAGCTGCGCGCGCCGACATCACGCGTTTTTTGCGTACGCTCACGTCGCCTCCGACGTTTCGTTCCTGATATTTGCATACGCATGACGTTTCTACTGACTTACGTGTTCATTGTACTGATCTCCAAACCTCCTTTTCCTGCAATTTCATGGCTATCTGCTAAATTTTTACGTTGTTGCTTAAGTTTTGCACATCGGTGTAAATAAAAGAAGATATATATATATATATATATATATATATATATATATATATATTTATATATCTTCTTTTCAGCTGTGTTCATGGAATGCAAAATAGAGCCTTTATCTTATTGTAGATTTAGAAAATATTTAGATAGGCCTTTTTTTCCGACATTAAAAAGAGGGCTTCTTCAAAAATACACTTTCGTCAGAGACTTAAACAGAAATATTTCTAATTTAAAATCATATGCAGATTATAACGAATACGATATGAAGAATCATTTGTGAAGTACTGCAGTTTTCAAAGGATAATTCAGTAAAAGCAATTCTATTCCCCACTCTTCTTCTAATATTCTTCCAAACAAATTTAACACTCACCAACACATTTTTCTATTATTGGACTGGTGTTAGGCATTTTGTTACTTGAGTTGAATATTCTATTGTCTTTCTTAAGATATTTAAAAAGGATATCTTTACTCACTCTTTTCTATTATTATAGTAAATAAATAAGGTAATGTATTAAACAGGGTAATGCATTAATAAGTAAATCAAATTAAAGAATATATCTATTTGTTAATCACACAAAATTTTAAAAATAAGTTATCCATAATATATAAAAAGTTTTGGTATACATGTATGTAATAAATTAATAGTTTAAAAAAACTAAAAAAAACACGCTTTTAGAGTTAATCAATCAAAAAAGTAAAAAATAATTGCTAACATAAGAATAAAATTATTGACGAGAAAATGTCACTGTTCTAAAGGCGTGGGGTACTCGATATCCATCGTTATAATTTTTCACTAGTTTCATTCTGAAATGCAGAGTTAGTTTAAAAATGTCATTCAAAACACCCCACGCTTTTAGGGGGTGCTTTGAATGACCTTTTTAAACTATTCGTCCCACGCTATGTTCCATTGGCATATACACAGTCCAGTCACATTAATGTGACCACCTGTTAAAAGCCAGAATAACCACCTTTGGTAGAGCGGACCGCTGAGAGACGTGAAGGAAGAGAGTCAATTAGGTTTCTGAAGGTGTTCACTGAGATGTTGAGCCATGCCGACTCCAGTACCGTGGCCAGCTGCGCTAGATTACGCGGTTGAGGATCCATGGCGCGAACAACCCGATCGAGGTGGTCCCACAGATTCTCGATTGGATTTAAATCCGGTGAGTTTGCTGGCCAGGGAAGTAAGGTAAACTCATCCTGGTGCTCTTCAAACCCCGCACATACACTGCGAGCTGTATGACACCTCGCATTGTTCTGCTGGTAGATGCCATCATTCTGAGGAAAAATAATTCGCATGTAGAGGTGGACATGGTCCGCTAGGACAGGTGCGTACTTGTGCTGATCCATCGTGCCTTCCACAAGGATGAGTGCACCCAGTAAATGCCAGGAAAACATTCTCCATACCATAATGCTCCCTCCTCCAGCTTGATCCTTCCGGCAATTGTTGCAAGGTGTTTGCTTTCAGACGTTTCACGCCTTATACGCCAACGTCCATCTGTCCGATGGAGCATAAAACGTGATTCATCTGAAAAAGCCACCTGTCGCCACTCTGTGGACGTCCAGCTTTGGTACTGGCTTGTAAATTCCAGCCTTCGTCGCCGATGAACAGCAGTCAGCATAGGTACATTAACCAGGCGTCTACTGCGGAGGCCCATGCGCAGCAACGTTCGCTGAACCCTTGTTGAGGATACACTGTTGGTAGCTCCTTGGTTCATATATTGGCCCCATGTATAATTTAATAAATAAAAATAGGAATAATCTGTAGCTTATTGAGATAAGGTTTATACATTATTAAGTTGAATCAATGTGTCGCTATTACGACATATAGAATTAATAGTGGCACATGATGTAGTTTGAAATATGAGTCTTTTCACTGGTTTTCATAACATCTTTTTCATTTTCAGAAAATTATTTTCATCAGGAATATTGTCAGATAGTTTAAATAAAACCTCAAAAAAAAGTTTCAGTTCTTATTAGGCCTTTTATTTATTATTATGCTTTTATTCTGAGTAAAAATATCAACATAAAACTACTATATCGACCATTTATAATGTAAGCTATATTTTTCATAATCATAGACATAACTATTATAGAATTTGAATAAACAATCCCATACATATGAGTCTCGTTATTCCTAAACAATTGGCTTATTTTTTGCCTTGAAAATGCACAAAAGGAAAAGGTATAAAAAATATAGTATCTGAGTTCAATGTGTGATAAGCTCTAATAAGGAGTGTGATCCTCTCTAATTGCAATACATGTAAAACAGCTACGTTCCATGCTCAAATTAAGATGTTTTGTTAACTCCACTAGGTCTCGTCGGCTGTACCTTATAGAAGATGGTCCTGTTCTTAGAAATGTATTCTATAGTCTGAATTTCAAAAGACTCACAATCAATCATATTGATGCGTATGTTTAATTCTGTTTTATTGCTGGCAATCGTTATTCTTCAGATAAAGAATGTCAAGCACTCATATCTAAAACATAGCTATCTCGAAATTGCACTAATTTACTACTTGCAATAACTGCAGACGCTATTAAAGCATGCTTTCGATCCAATATCAAATGATAGCAACACTAATTTGTATAACATATCTTGATGCAGCATTTCTGTACTGTGTAGTTTTTATGCTAATCTACTTATTTTTGTTCATGCAATTGCAACCTTTTGAATTTTTCCTTAAATTTTGTAACCAGCATAATTGTTTCTTCAAATTATTTTTAAGAAGAACATGACATTTTAAAGCTTTTAAAGAATCCTGAAGCATAAAAAAAAAAAAAATAAAGAAAGAATTAGTCACTTTCCCATAAGCAATTCTAAGTCATTGAAGGGTTAAAATTCATTTTCTGAATAGCATAACTAATTATTACGGGACAAACTAATTTTAATTATTCTTCTAGCTTTCTCGTCTTTTATTTTCCCCAATCTATTCGATTACCATAAAGAATAACAGAACATAAGCGTTATTGCAATACGAATGATTAAGAATTCTTTTTTGTTTTGTTTCTCTAATGTCAAATACATCACAGGCATGGTAGATTAATAATATATTTGGATTTTTCTATGGTGCATATGCTCACACGAAAAAAAACCATGAAAGCTTTTTCCAAACATTTTTTCTAAGAGTTATCGGTTTATACACGAGATATGGTTTGTTGTTCTATGGGAATTTTATGCACACTCGGGATAATTACACCGGGATATACAGATTAAAGTGGATTCCGAACCACTAACAAACATCCATACCACAGCCGAGATTCGAACCTGAAGCGGGGGATACCACAGGACAGAACGCTAGCCAATTAGCCACCAGACTCGCTTGCATGCGAGCAGAATATATGAACTATCAGTTAAACAATCTGACGAAAGCGAAATATTTTGCTAAAGAGTACAAGTGCCTATTTTTATTAAATCGCATTGGCAGATTTAGAGGAACCGAACTAGTAATCACGTCCTCCAAAGAATCATGACCTTTCGACGCTGTAACTGACGAAGAAAGAAGGGCTAATGATTAAAATTTTCCTTAATCTTTTTATACACATGCGAAACGGTAGATCGCATATTGAGTTTCTCAACTAACTCCAGTTCAAAACTTGATAAATGGAGCCAAACTGAAATTTCACATATCTATATCGGAGACGGGGATATTATATTGGTCGGAAAGTCTTTCCCCTGTATTTGAAAAGGGCGAACTCAAAGATTTCAACCTGTTAGAAATTGTGGTTACAAAATCTGAATGCAATAGAGCAAGCCCTCGTGATGTGGTTGAATAAGGCAGAATTAGTTATACATTTGTTATTCTAAGCGCTAATGACGAAGTTAAAAAGTTTGGCATTCGAAAGCAGCATATAACTTTCAAATATTAAGAGAATAAGATTTTGTGTCACTTTCCACAAATTAAAAATAAATAAATAAATAATTTATGACTAAAAATTAGTGCAACATAAAGGTATTTAGTCAATAAAGCAATATCGATTTTGCTGTGGTCTTATTTAAAATTTAAAATATATCAAATTCAAGACAAAATTTGATGACATGAAAATGACTTAACAAATGCAGTGATTAAACTAAAGAAAAGAAACCGAACTTGAAAAAGTTGAACTGCAAAATTAATGGGAAAGAAAGAAAATATTACAAATTCGCTAAAATAAATAAAAATTATTCGATTCTTATAGCCCTTTTATAGTGATTAGAATTTTATTTTGCTTAGAGTTAACCAAGTTCTAAAGAAAAATGTCTAGTTCCCTCAAAAAAAAAAAAAAAAAAAAAAAAAAAAAAAGGCTCTAAGAGTACGCTTTGATATAATGAAGAAAATTACATTATCATTATATAATTTATATCAATGATATTTCAAGATAATTTTCATAAAGTAGACCTAATAATACGTCTATAGCAAACCTGTCTTATTTCAGTATTAAAGAAAGTGCCATTGAAATATTTTAATGTTCTTTTTAATATCCACCATGCCAGTAAGATGGTTATTCTCGAAGGTCGAAAATGCACTCGCTCATTTTTTACTAATAAAGTCACGTGAGATACCATTATTGCGTACATCCTGTAGGGATAAAGGGATGCTTACAAACGCGTAGATGGGGGAAAATGTACTTCGTACGTGAAACTAGCTTTGTATACATTCGGTGCAAATTATTCCAGCTAATTAAACTGCCTGATTTGTAAATTATTATGAAAGATGAAGATTACAATTCAAGTTTCTGTATGTTTAATTTCTCTCTATATATTTATATATCTATAAACAAATAATCGCAGTGTGTAAATATTTTCTCTGATTAATTAAAATTGTGTTCAGTTTAGATAATATTTTATTCAACCTTTTATTAAATGCATTGTATTTGAACCAAACAAAGGAATATCATTGCAAATTATACTTTAACGTAATCTGTCGCTCTCAAAATTTAACTACATCTGTGTATTATCTCGCGAATGATTTGTTTTCAGTTACTATACCTTCGCATATGTCGATAGATACAGAATATCTGAAAATTTTCATCTAAACTTATCAATGTGTTCAAGTTTTAGATAAAAACGGTTATCGATTTTTTATAAACACTGACAATTCTTTTGAAAGTGACGCATTTTTCCTGATTTATTGATGTTGAGTTACTTTTTAAGACACATTTATGTAATGCACCTGACTAAAATGTTTCTTTTTGTTGACAATTTTATTTTATTATATTGTTCCGATTGATGAATTAGGATATATTTAATATCCATCTTTTTATACTTTTTTTTTATTAAATAGGTGAATAAAAATTAAATTAATGTTATGCATCTGTATATAAATGGACAAGTTTTATATTCTCCAAAAATTATATCTTAAAAAAAAAAAAAAAAATGTGTAAATATTTGTGGAAACTTAGAAAGAATGAGATAATCCTTTATTTTTATATAGTTTATGGTTATTAGTAGTATGATGCTATCATTTCTTATTTTCTTAGGTGTGGTCATGTGAAATTCCTCTATGATCTTATGCATTAATAAGTTTAATTAAGCTTTCTTTTTGTTTCAGTTTTTGAAACTTTAAGCTTTCCAGTATTTCAGTAGAAAAAAATAAGCTTGGCAGTTATTTATTTCTGTTTAATTTCTATGTGATGATATATAAATCTTATTATTTTAAAATATTTTTAAAATTAATTTTGAACTCAAATCAATACAGATGATATTTATAAAAAGTTTTAATAATGTATTACCATGTCTTTTTTATATTTCTAGTTTTAAATGAAATACTTTTACAGCTATTGTTCTGTAGCTATTAGCTTTCTATTTTAATATGTTAGCTTTATTGTTCCTAAAGCATATTTTATCTTTGTATGTTGTTTCAATTTTTATTCTATATGCGTTTAGGTAATGGATAATTGTCCATGCTTACTGTAATAAAATTTAGAATTTTTAAAAAATTAAATGTATCCTATAAATGTCTACTTTCTAATGATAAATTAATTTTATTTATAAATTTATCTTATTCTCTTTGTGTTTCATTTCAGTCTGCAATTCATTTAAAACTGTTAGAAAAGAAAATCTTGCTTAAAAAAATTATAATAAGAAATTATTTTTGTAAACTTGTTTGAATAATTCTCATTAAAAATAAATTCATTACTTTTATGCTTTCTTATAGTAAAATATTGTGTAGTTTTTTTTTCCTAGTTTTCATTTTTAATTTCTTACTCTATATATATAATTTATTTTTATACTGCTAGTTTTGAGTACCTTGATAATTACAAATTATTCTCAGTAAATACCATATATAAGGAAAGCTAGAGAGTAGTAGGCTACCACTCAGTTCTTTAGGTTTTTCTTTTGTTTTGTAGTACTTAATATTCTAAAATAAATATGTTAGTACAGAATACAAAAAGAAGCATATGTTTCAACTTATAATGATTCATTTTGTTATATGCATGTTCTTTTGGAAGACAAAAATAATTTTATCTTTATCTTTTTTACCCGATTTCAGGGATTTAATAATAAATATTTGCAAGATTTTTCATGCTGTATACACTATACAGTTATTTTTATAATTACTTTCATTTAAGTTTTTATTTATTTTTTATTGTCAGTTAAAGAAATATTATATTTTTTAATTAGTTGTGGGTCTCTGTCCAATTCACTCTTGGAAAATGTAAAAAAATATTTAAAACTTATTGTAGTCTTAGAATTTTATACAATATTAAAACATTTGTGAATATTTATATAATAGAACAAGTATGAATAAAATTTAAAAATTTCATTTTAGGAAATTTACCTTTGTAGTAAAGTGTCATAGTTTTTTGTTATTAATATATATCTTTTATAAAAATGTATTGTTATCATTTTTGTTTTAAAAACTAATATTATTTCTAAAAATTTGCAGAATTATTTCTAAAATGTAAAAATATTTTAATATTTCAAAGACAAGCAAGCTACAGGAATAATACTTATTTATGGAATATGTTGATTTGATTTCACTTTATTACTTCAGCTTCACTGTCTAAATTTGATTTCAGTGTCTTAAAATATTATTTATTATAGATGTTAATAACTATTTTGATAAAATAAGATAAAAATGTCATACAAATGCAATTACACATTCAAAATTACTATGCATAGTAATACAATTTGAATGGTATGAAAATGGAAAAGATAAACTAATATTAGTGGAACACTAGCTAAAGTATTTTAAAATTATCTTTTCCAATTATCTGTCAGTATGAAAATTGACATAATCAAACAATCGTGCTTTTTGCTACATATTGAAATGCATTGAAACAACTAAGAGGTAATAATATCAGAAGAAGCGGTTCAAAATTTTCACAATGTGTAAAGTTTCTATAAAATAAAAATATTATCATGAAAATTTACTGAAAATATTTTGTAGAAACATCATGACTATATCAGCATAAGTCAGTGATAGCTAAAAATTGCTGCAGCTAATTTTATATAATTATATGGCTCTTTGAATGGGGAAAAAATTGTTGTCAAATTAGGTGTTTTGCATCATATGGTGTTTTCTGTTTTCAATTTCACATTTTTAACTTCAGTCTTATCTTGATAACCAGATTGGTAGCATAAATTTTTTTTTTTTTTTAAAAACATGCCTTTTAAACTGCAGTTATTTGAATAGTACATCACTTATTAAAGAATTTTAGCTGAGAATTGCTCATGCACATCTCGGGTGAGATAGTATGATCAATTTCCAGAGAGAAGTTATGGAGTATTGTCTAGGAAAAGAAAATTCATGTATATACTGATCTAAGTGGACACATGAAACTTAGATGTAAACAAATTTTAAAGCAATGAATAAGGAAGGTAGAGTACATCTATTTGACAGGAAGTTTTGAAAATGAAAAAGGAATTATGGAAACCAACTTTCCTCATTTGAGGGATTGGAGTGCAATATGTTGAAGTCGTATGTCCACTCTTGGAAATTTCCCTTAATAATATGAGAAGCATTTTATGATGAAAATGGAGAAAGGTTCCACCAGGATGTTGTTAAAATGGAAAATGATCACAACACATGTGGAGGGAAAATAGGTTAGTAGATTACTGCTGGACAGTTACACGGAGACACCTAAAGCACAATGCAAGAGACAAAATGCAATGAAATTAGTTTTCATATGAGATTTTTTTAATTTGTTATTGAAATAGTGAAAATTATATTTTTTTCATTTTTTGGCAGTATTTTGAATGAATATATAGTTTTTAGTTTAATTAATATGTGTATTTGTGTTCATTTAATAAAACTGCCTTGTAAAAAGGGTGTATAGTATGCTAGTACAATCTATATACTATATGTATTAGATTTAAGAATGTCAAACTTTGCAGATAAAATCTTTCTTTCTTTTCCTTTAAAAAAAAAAGTGTAATTTTTCTGTATTAAATATTAATATCACTATCTAAATTGAGACAGACTAGTTAATTTAAAAATTTAAATGAAAGTATAACTAGCTCTTTATTATTTGCACTGATATTATTTTGTAATTAGTTGTAATTATCAAATAAATCAGAATTTAACTTTAAGTTAAGAATTATATTTTTTCTTGAGAAAAAATTGAAAGGTATTTTGCTTAAAACAGGAGAAAAAAGAATGGCTTGTTGTGTGTTCTACTACTACTCCTATACATAGAAAATTCAAAAATTATTTTAGAATCAAATACTATTTTTTGTTTTAGAGGGAAAAAAAAAAAAAAAAAAAAAAAAATTATCACTATTCCTAACTTCTCATATAGTGGATGGAAAAGGGTATAACTATGGGACATATAGAAAATGTTAACTGTATACATTATAATTATTGAATCACATTGATAGCCTACTTTATACAGCTTGCATTATTAGAATTTAAAATGTACTTTATGTAAAAGAGACATACATAATTAAAAATTTCATGATTTTTCTTTTTCTTCAGATTGATATTATTTGAAATAACATTTCTTTTTCTTTGAAGTTTTATTTTATAAAGCTGCTTCTGCAGAATAAACAATATTTTCATATGCTCTGAATACCAGAATTTGTGTAATGTAAAACTATTTACTTACAAGTAAAAAATAAAACCCTACTTTTATAAAATTCAAATATTATTTACTTAATAAAAGTATCTTTAATCATAAATAATAAATAAAATATATTTAATCATGACTTTATGTAGTTAGGACTACAAACAATCAATCTAATAGTCTCTTTAAAATTCTATCACATATGGCTCTACAATTTTATGGTCCATACATCTTTAATTTTTCCTTATAATCATGTTCACATTAAACAATTAACTCTGTCTAAACAATAATATAAATATATCTGAATACTTAAAATTTTCCTAGCCTTAATGGCAGAATACAATATACTAATATAAAAATTTTCTTTTATTAGCAATCACAGTGCTTAAAAATAACTAAAATAAAACAAAAATTAAGTGATTGAAAAAAATGGCTTTATATTTTTATGTTTATATTAAGATTCAATCAATTCTGTTTTATTAAAGGTTTACTGTTAGATTTACTTTGAATTTTGGCAAACATACATAGTTATATTCATTCACACCCAAAATTCTTGCAATGTGTGCACACAATCATAATTCTTTAAAAATCACAATATTTCTTCCAAATAAATAATAACATGGATTAAGTGTTTTTTTTTTTAAAAAAGATATTTAAGCATAAAAAGAGAAAAAGAGCGATTGTTTACTGATTGTATTTTGTCTGGTCAGTTATGTAATTTGGAGAATTTAGAATTGTCTTTAATAGCTCCAAGAGGTTTTCAGTATTTTTTTTTAATTACAATTTTTTTTTCTTTTTGGCTTGGCCACATTAAAGTCATTAAACATTATGCAATATATATATATATATATATGGTGTCCCAATTCACATAACTTGCAATTTGTATAAAAAAAATGTGGATAGATGTTATATATTTATTTTGTTTTGTTTGTTAAATTTTTATTATTATTTGTATTTATAAATCTTGAGTAATTTTCATTTTTCTTGCAGAATCTAAGAAAGAGATACTTCAATTTTATAATGAAAGAAGTGTGTTATTCAAACAGGAATCTGTATCGAGTATAAAAGGTTAGTTCTCTATATATAATAAATTATTTATTAAAATACACTAATTTCCTGCCTATAATCTCTGGATTGAAATTATTAGTTAATTAAAAAAACCTTAGAATTTCTTGGTAGGATTGTAAGTGTAACATCTCACCGTTGATACAAAAACAAAATTTTGATTAATTTGACATAGAAAATAAATGAACTTGCCGAAATCGTCCTTGGATTATATGTTGCTGTGTATTATATCAGATCATTTTATTTTTACCAACAAATATTACTACTGTGGTTTATTTACTTCTGAGATTTACAAACAGGAAATTATGGTAAGAATACATTTTAAACATTTTTGATTTTCTGGATAAAATGGCTTTTTAATTTCTAGGTAGTCAATCAACTTAACTGGATTGTTTTCAACATCAACTGCTCTAAACATCAACCAGAAAAAAAAAAACATTTTTGCATAATATATGACAGTTAATAATGAAAACAGTTTACAAAATCTCATTCTATTAAGCTTATATTCTTTCATGTGGGCATTTTTGTATTTGGAAAATGTTATTGAAGCATACATTTCTAAATATTTCATATTTATGTCTTAGATGAAGTGATATTTAATTAAGTTTTACTGTATTATATATTTTAAATTGGTAATATATATTTATATATATAATATTTAATATAATATTCTAAAGCTGTGTTATTTGTTTGATTTTTGTACCTGCACAACACCCTGCTTTTTCTGTTGCATCTATTGATTTCTTTGTGTTTTATTATCTATATCTGTAAGTCTGAGCACATAAGATACAATCTAAGTATGGCTGAAAAATCAAACAAACCCTCAAATGTTTGGGGAAAGCCCGTGCCGATGAAACTATTTGCTGCATGGGAAGTTGATAGAACTCCACCAAACTGCATTCCTAGATTATGTACTTTAAATTTAACACGACTGATTCTTTAAAATCAGTTGTTGGGGACATGAATTCTGTTATAATAGCTGTTAAGATGCAAAGTTCTAAGAGAATATTACGATCTAATGAGATAATGGTACTGAATAATGGCCTTATTGATACTGAACTAGATTTGACATTTTCTTTACAGTATCCACATTTTCTAAAGCGAAGTGGAAATAATTTACAAATAATGCTCCAAAGAAGGAAACGTTACAAAATCGAGCTATTCTTGGATTTAAAAACTTTTAGCTGAGGTGTAATTAACATGGCTGAAGTTCTTCAGAGACCAATGGATAAAGAATTAGAATTACATTCTAATAATAAAGAAAAAAAGCGAAGTCATTGCTAAAGTTTTAATGTATGCCATTTCTAGTCAACCTGTAGACCATGAAGAGGCTGATAGACAAAAGACCATAAGAGGTATTGAAAGAGCAGCAGAAGTTGATAATTTTTCTGATGAAGAAGAAGAGTATACATCTAATGAAGATGGGTGTGATAGTGAAGCTGTTGTAGAGGAATCGGCAACTGCTGGCAATTTAAGTCACCGATCTCACCTACGCAAGTCATTAAATCCAAAGATGTTTCAGTCCCCTGGAGAACGCCCTGATCCTGCTGAAAGAAATATTAAGCAAAAGATTATTGCCTTACTTAAAAATTCAGAATACCTGAAGCTGAAGTATCTGATTCAGAACAATATCAAGAAGAGCTTGAACAGGAGCTTATTTCTCAGAATCCCCAAGAATTTGAAGATCTTATTGATGAACTTGAAAGTATGAGTGATAGTGGTCCAGATGTTGATGATATCAGTATCTCTTCCACTCCAAAGCCTAGTCTAAGGCCCTTTTTCTCTTCTGGAACTTTAACTGCATTAGATAAGACTCCTATGATAAGTGATGATAGTTCTCGAAAAACTGATGATAATCACGAATCTGGAACTGACCAAGAAAATACTGATACTAGTCAAACTGCAAGTCCACCAAAGTCTTTAACAATGGATGATAAAAAAACTTTTCACATTCAAGTACTGAAAAGAAAAGAAAACTCGACTGTTTACTTAGGAAAAAAAAATGCATCAAAAGATAAACGATCATCCAGCTCTAAGAGGGTAAAGAAAATTATGTGAGAAGTCAACTTCAAAAGATTCAGAATGTAGTCCTCAAAAAACAGTGCTAGAACAATTAGCAAGAATATTTCCTTCTGATGACTCTATACCAGATCATGTAATTGTTATTTAATGCTATTGATGTGGTTGGAAATTGTTTAGCCATTCAATTATTAGATAGAGATGAAAACGTAATCACAATTCTTTCTAATTCAGATTTAAGAGCTTCATTTTCTTGTTTAATGAACAAAATTCAGAAGTTTTGTAATTGCAATTCTCGGCTCCACAAACTATTAAAATTGGTATACTGGGCCAAGATAGTTTTTTTTTAGTTCAGTTTTACGTTTATATGTTGAGCATTTTCTACAAAACCTCCTGAATGGCAGACTTATGTAAAGTTTTGCATTATTCCTTTATCTCCAAGTTCTGTGGCGAAATCATTAAGTAATGTTGACAATACATATTTTAATATGTTTATGGATAGCTCTTGGAAAGATCTTATTGAGCATTGCATGAAGCATCAACAACTCCTGAAATTCAAGTAGCTGTTGAACGGATTTTGCATTATGTAAATAATGCATCTTTCTTATGGCAGATGGCGATTGCTGAAGCAATGGTTACTTATAAGGAAAAAGCTCTGATGATGAATCCTCTCAAATTTTTATTCCTTTTGTTACTGATGTAAAAATTGGCATGATGGAAGGCATAACTCAAACTACTTCTATAGATTCTGAAGAAATATCATCAAATTTAACTATTCCAGGTAATTCTCCTCCATGTAATGTCTCTGAGAAAGGTCCCTCGCGAAAGTACCACACCACCTAGCTCGCCTAGTATTTCAAGTGCTTTTCTTGGAAATAATTCTTCAATGCCAACCTGTATATCTGCTTCTGGAGAAACAATGGATCTTCAATTAGACTACTGGATTTTACCTCAGAAAGGAGAAGCTAGTAAGAAAGGTGAATCTTCAAAATTAAGCTTGAAAACAACGTTCAGAACTCTTCATATTTCACGAATAAGTAGCTCTGTTGAATCAGGCACATCATCCCTTACACTTACATATGTCACAAAAGAAAAGAAACAAAAAATAATGAGGTTAGGAAAGAAAAAAAGAGAAAGAAAAAGAACTGGATAATCGTTATCAGCAAGTTGAGGGCATTCATAGACTCATTTGCTCTTGCCGTACCTTACAAACTCCATTGAAAGTGACTATAGATGGAGTTGAATGGAGTGGAGTAAAATTCTTTCAACTTACTTCCCAATGGCAAACACATATAAAATATTTTCCTGTGGCAATATATTCCATGCCTAGTGAAAATCTTCGTGCAACATGATTTGCTTTTTAGTGCCAAGAGCATGTAATATTTAGTCCCAGGAATTTACTTATCTTTGTTATTGATGTTTAGACCTTTAAATTATAGCATGTTTTTTTTTTTCTTTTTTTTTTCTTTTTTGCATATATAATAGATTTTTCTGTGTTTATGTATGTGTGTAGTCTTTTCAACCTTAGATGAAATCAGTGTTATGTTTTGTTTTTTTCTGTTGTAATCAGCTGATAATATATATGTGTATCTATGTATTTTTTTTTTTTTTTAATAGTGAATAATTGATTTTAAGGTTATTCAGTATCTTTGAGCAAAAAGTTATCTTTGTTCTTCGAATAGTTGTAGTTATTGCTGTTGTCTGTGATAGATTGCTGTTTTGAAAGCTGTGTTGCAAATACTTTATGTAAATTGTAAATTTATATCTGAAAATTTTGAATATCTTATTTATAATGCTGTAAGGTAATTTTACTATTTTTGTAATTTTCATAACCATATTTTGCCTATTGCACCCTCAGTATTTTCTTATTACACCTTATTGTAATTTTTGTATTCCATTTAGACTAAAATTGTTATAATGGGAAAAGTTCTGAAATAGTGGATGAACTATTAGTTTGAATGGGTGTAATAGTTTTAAATTACTTAAATCGAATGAATGTCTTTGGTAACAAATAAATGTATCTAAAGAATTTTTTATTTTCATTATCATCATAAATATTTAATTTTTTATGAATTAAATTTCAAATCATTGTGCATCTTTTAGTGTGCTAAATTATGAATTTGATGCAATAAAAGTAATAATGAATTGCTGTATACAAATGAAATCCTTTTTTATTGATACAACAGCTGTTTAAAAAAATATTAAAATTAAAAATTTCATTTTCGTGATAAATATTTAATTTATTATAAGCTATATTTCAAATCATTTTGCATCTTGTCAAATTAGTATGCTAAATTATGAATTTGATGCAATAAAAATAATAATGAATTGCTGTATACAAATGAAATACTTTATTAATATAACAAACAACTGTCCCAAAAATATAATGTAATTAAATGATGTAATTATTATTAATGCAATTAAGTTATAAACTCGTTTATCTTCTTGACCGTTAGTATTGCAGGCTTCAATTTTACTTGCTGTAGTCTTTAATTAAAAAGTGTTAATTATTCTTTCACTTTGTTGTATTGAATCTCATGCCATTATTCTATCCTCTAGTGATTTTTTTCTGGTTTATAAAAGAATTCTTGGAATTCTATTATAATTAAATCTGTTTCATAATTTTCCCTGAACTTCATTACTAATTTGCTATAAATTTTCTGTTTATTCGGCAATTTTTTTAAAAAATTCATTATTATTTTGTTGGTAGAGTTCATATTGTTTTTACATCTATTGCTACTTTTAAAAAAATATAACTTTATATGAAGTTTATATATATATATATATATATATATGCTAAAATATGTTTTATAGAGCTTTTTTTTTTCCCCACATGACTATAATAAAATACTTAATATAGAAAAAAAAAAACAACTATAATACTTATGAATTTGTCATTGTTAAGACAGAATTCATTATTGATGTATATTTTAATTTTTTTATGTTTGATTACCTTAATGTCACTTCCGTAATTTAAATGATATTTATATCATTAATGAATTGAATGCTTTGCCTTTTAATGAAAAGGAACTTATCTTGGATATGAAGAAATAAGCATGTTTTAAAGTAACATTTTTTTTTTTTTAATTTAACAAAATAAAAAGCAAATTCAGGATTATGTTTATTGTACATGATTTAAAAATATTGAAATTGGAATTTCAAGAAATATCTTCTTGAACTTTTTTTAAGAATATTTTTTTGTTATATAGTTCTATAATTTCCTATATTTTTTAAAATAACAGTAGCATTATTTTTAATTTATAAATTGTAAAAATACACTTGTTTAAAAGTATGCAGTTGTTAATTTTCTTGATATAAATTTGCTTATACAAAAATCATAAGTATTGTTTTTATGATTGTTACCGTTTATTAACTACTGTTTTTTTATTAAGTAAAATAATATTCTTTTTATTTTGAATTATAACTGTAAACAATTGTGGATATTTTTTTAATGTTTTTGAAAATTTCTCATATTAATAACTTGTTATAAAAGATAATAATTTAATGTTTTTACTCAAGTATCCATAGTTTTATACTCATTTTTTATTGTTATTTTGTAATGATTTTTGAATTTTAAATTATGAATACAGTGGTCTCTCCAATCTGATACCTCCATTTGATACTCTCCTGTGGGAACATATGACTTACATTCTTTTGCATTAAAATTGGAACCCTTTCTTCCACTTTGCAGCCTATGTCAGTTCATTTCAACCTTCCGGTGTTAATTGTTACTAACCAACATTCTTTTTATTATATTATGTTATTAAAATTCAGGTGTAGTACAATGCATTGCATTTTTTTCTATTGACCCTGTATAATTCGATAGATGACCAGTCCCATAGATGTCAAATTAGAGCAAGTCCACAGTATTTAATTCTTTTTAAATGTTTATCTTTGATTTGTTGTTCTAATTTTATTTTTGGAAAACCTGGGGAGTTTAAAATATGTGTTGTTTAAAAGTAATTTGGTTAGCTTTTAAATACTCTCATTTTCAGTATCTATTTTCAAATGTGTTTGCTTTTATTTTATTAAGTATTTAACTAGTCTAATTAATGTTTTTATAGAGTTGTTAAATTCATTTATCAGCTTTATTGATTATGAGTTCATTGTTAGAAAATAGTTTGGCCATTTCATAATATATTATTATGACTAGAAGTCCCTATCTCAATGTATTATTAATTTTATTAAAATATTTATTTAAAAATACAATTTTTTTAGTGTTATGGTATTAAAGACAATATGTAACATTATATTCTATAATAGACATTGAATAGTTTAAAGTAGAAAAATGGCTTAATTATATTTATTTTAAGTTGTTAAGTGTTCTTTCCTGCATGAACTTAATTAATGTAAAGTATACTGAATCCTTAAGGTTTATTAACTCAGCTGTTTAAGCTGTCCGCCTCAGCTAAATGTTTAACACTGAATTTTTTTAGATTAAAATTGACTCATTTGATCCACTTGGTAAATTTAAGCGTTTATACATACTCATTGACGATCTGCACCTTATTTATACTGATCTTACAATATAACTCTTTCTTCACATGAGCAATACTATTCAAATAAAAATGACTTGTTAATTTTTTCCGAAGAAAGATTGATGCTTAAAGCTATTGAAAATAATAAAAGTACTCATAAAATAAAGATTAACAAGTAAATTAAAAATATTTACATATGATAGCATCTATATTAAAATATTTATTATTTAAGGATTTTCCTATGGGATCATTGTTTTTAATTTTTAAAAATTATTTAATCAATTTTCATAAAACTATCTCCTATCTTTGGTTGAGTTTTGTATCAAATTTTTAAGAATCCATTGTGTAATTTAAGAAAAGTTGTCTATTAGTTTTTATTTTGTATATAGCAAATTGTATTTCTTATTTTTCATGTTGATGCGATGACTCTCTCTTTTTCTTTTTATATTCGTTAATAATCTCAATATGCCCGATCAAATTACTTAAAATAAAAGGGTACCTAATTTTTTTTTTAAGTATTCCTCCTTGAAATTTTTAAACACATTTAGGATTCATATATATATATATATTAACACCACAAGTTGTTATAATTAAAAAAATTTGCAACATGCATATTTTTAATTTGCTAATCATTTTAAGTTTTATGTTCACTTAAGTAATATTTCACAAACTATTGATGAATTTTTCCATACTGTAATTTATCTATTTGAATTAGAATTGTTTTTGTAAAATAAAGGTTTTTTTCTTTATATTTGATAAACTATTCAATCTAAATTAGAAGTACCCAAGTGTATTAATTTCTGTTTTAAAATTTGTTAGGGTTTTTCGAGAAAGTGTAATTCCACAAAGGTCTGTTACATGATTAATGAATTTATTCATTTTGTAGGCTTTCTATGTGTATATTCTGCTTAAAAAAAAAAAAAAAAAAAAAAAAAATCAACTGCTATATTGTTATATGGAATTTTTGCTAGTGAAACAACTACTAACATTAGAGTAGTCAAGAATCAAATCATACAGTGGCCAAGGAACTGCTCATTAAAAAATATCTTTATATTCAAAAATAATCATTTTAAAAGTGTTTCTATTAAGTATATATTCTTAGATGTGATCATTCATCTCATTATATGTAATTCTTTAATAAAATGAATGTTAGCTTTCTCTGTTAGTGATATTTTGTATTAATGATGTTAAATACAGTCAAACATGTATCATAGATCTATGTTAAATGGTTATCTAGTCCTTCTCCAGTCAATTGAGATGTTTTATGTAAGATGTGAAAGAAAGAAATGTATTTCTTTATTCATACCTATTTTTTAATCATACAAAAACTGAAAATAAGAAAAGTTTTGGCCATAAAATAGATTTATTTACTTAAGCTATTTATTTTTGTCAAGAAAAACAAAATCTTTTCTTATTCCTGCTTAATGTCAATGAAGACAAAGATTATATATGAAATCAGCTTTTGTTTTTATTTACTATATTTCATTCTTAATGTAATGCAGGCTTTTTATTTAGATTGACTTGTTTAAAATTTTTAGTTTTAACTATAGAATTGTTTCTTTCATATAAATTATGTGCATTTTTAATTATACTTGTATAGTATCTACTTAATTTATACATATTCTTTGATTAAATCTAAATGTTACTACAATTTCTAAAATATTATTAAAATTCTGTTACTCATATATTTTTCTGTACATGGCTGCTTTTTTTTTTTTTTTTTTAACTCTTTTTTTTTTTTTTTTTTTTTGATAGCACTTAGTTTTATGCCATGATAAAAAATACGTATAGAAATTAATTTATTGTTTTTTATTTCAGTTGAATGATTGTGATAAGATATTATTAATTTCAATAATTTCTCAAATTTTAAAATACTCAATACTATTCTCAAGTTAAGAATTATTTTTATGCCATGATAAAAAATATGTATAGAAATTAATTTATTGTTTTTTATTTCAGTTGAATGATTGTGATAATATATTATTAATTTCAATAATTTCTCAAATTTTAAATACTCAATACTATTCTCAAGTTAAGAATTAGTTTTATGCCATGATAAAAATATGTATAGAAATTAATTTATTGTTTTTTATTTCAGTTGAATGATTGTGATAAGATATTATTAATTTCAATAATTTCTCAAATTTTAAATACTCAATACTATTCTCAAGTTAAGAATAGTTTAATTGTAAAATAATAATTAAATATTTGAAAATATTAAAATTATTAATCATCAAGAATTTTAATTTTAAATAGAAATAATAAAAAATTCCTTTTTCTAATTAAAAATAAAGCAATTTTGAGTGTTTGACTTGTGCGAATTGTATATTCAAAATATAAATAAATAGAATTATTTTATTTGGGATATTTAAAAATAATATTGATACCTTTTAGTTTTCGTTATGATAATGTGTACAATTTAACATTGCATTTTAATTCTATTTCAATGATTAATATTCAGAGTTTGAATGCAAATAGTCTTTTAATACAGAGGCTTGCAAAACAAGTATTATTCCAAAAATAAAATGTAATTTAATATGCAGAAAAATATTTTTTCAATTTTCTGTTATAAATTTGCCTGCATATAAGAAAATCCTTTTGAAATTTTTTTTATTTTTGTCGGCAACTATGTTATTAACCTTTTCTGCCTACCTATTTGAAAGCTATATTATTCATCAGCTATATTTTATTATAAACAGCTGTGATGTGTTTATCTAGTTGAAACAGCTATTGTAATGCTTGCAACTTGAAGTTTGTCACTTGAATAGTTCTGTGATATTCTAATTATTTGTATATTGAAGTGATAGGAAAATTCTTTACTCTTTGAAAATGTACAAGTAAAAAACACTGTTGGAAATTTTCATTTTACTAAATTTCTGTGAATATTAAGGTTGTTGGAAAGAAGAATTTGTACTCCCTTCCCTAATATTTAAAAACCTATATGTAGATATTTATTTAAAATACAGTAAAATGACAATGAAATCAGCAGGAAACAGTTTTGGAAGAGATTTTAGAAATTGATATCTTAGGTACAATTGTTTTTTCTTTACTAACATTATAGTTTCAGTATTTCATTTTCAGATATTTACTATTTATATTAGGTTATGAAAGTATTATCTGTTTATTTTTCAAAAAAGAGTAATGTATTTCTCCCCTTGATAATTTTTCTTATAGGCTTAGATCCTCTGTGTTTGTTAAATTCAATAAATATTAATCAAGTAGGTGTAGAAGACATAGATTGATTGACTGATCTCTTTCAATGATAATTCAACTACTAGCAATATATACATAACAATATATAATATTGTATTGAAAATACATTATTAATGCTAGTAGTTGACTATTCTTCCGGAATGTCTTGGGCATCAAAAATTATAAACAATGAGTTTTAGAGGATAGTATGCATTTTTCAGTGATTAAAAAAATTAAATGTCCTACTTTAGGAAATGAAATTGTTATCCAAAATAATTCTAATTTGTAATCATGGAATATTTTTTTATAAGGAATTGAAAAGCCCATGTTAAGTGGTGTCAAAACTTTGCTGGTCCATCACTATTTTGTTGCTTTCAAATGAGAGTTAAATTACCTAATTTGTTTCTTCTCTTGAGTGAAATTTTTATTGCTGAGTCCATGATTGTCCTAGTTTATTTGCAAGTGTTTCATCTTGGGAAAATTTAAATAGGTTTCTTATATGTTCATAAATGAGATTTAAATGCATTTTGTTTTGCAGTGCTCGAAAGAATTCTTTTATAACTTCCATAGATTATATTTTACCATCAATTTTTTATGACCATCATTGCTTTCTATATTTGTAGAAGATATGGAATTCATTATAAAAACATATAATTGGCTAATTATTTTTTATAACAGTTTTGAGTTCAGGATACTTATTTTTCTGTTATTCTGTAGATAATATTTTTTTTATATCATTTCTGTTCATGATGTATTGGTAATATTAACATTAATAATTATTCTTCTCTTTTATGCTTTTTAGCATTTTATTTATTTTTAAAGGAAGAGGATTCTTATTATAATGATGATCAAGTAATCTTTCTCCACTGGCTTAAATTGTTATATTGCTTCTTTAATTTGGAAGTAGAATGTTCACTCTTCAGACTTTCTTTCTATGTTTGCCATTCTATTAGAAAAAGGCACAATAATATATATGCAAAACCATTGATGAGCATTTCTTCTTTCCTTTTAAAATTGGTTTATAATTTAACAATGCTACTAATTATATTTTCAAAGTAGAATAAATTATTATTTGAAAAAATACTCAATTTACTATTTTTATGACTTTTAACTCCAATAACTTGTATTCCGTTATTGTTTTGAAGGTTTTTGTCCTGTAAATTATTTTTGTACCTTTGATTAAATGACTTTTTTGAAACATATTTGTATTTTATAAATACTTGATAAATATTTTATTTACTTGTTGAATTACTTTAAAATAGTATATATTTTGTACCTATGATTCTGTTTTTTATAATGTTTAAGTAAATCACCCTCATATTTATGTTAAGGCTGCAGGCAAGCTAAGTGTATGCATATGTATGCAAATAAGTTTATAAAATTTCTATACAAGTTCAATAAATGAGTAATTACCTCTGACTTTCAGTGATGCTGTAAAAGCTTTCATGTGTTAGTTTTGGAGATGCACTAAAACTTATGTTTGCTCATTTGTAGACCATTTTCAGCATATAGGTTTATTGAATTTTAAATATCGTCTTCAGTCCATCTTACTGAATTTGTTTAGTGCATAAGTTAAATTTTTAATGTATTCATCTCCCTTTATTGTGGGGAGATGTAATTATCTTAGGTGCTTCTAAGGTGTTCTTGATGTACATGTGAGAGTATTAGATATTGCCATGTGCTTTTCATTGTATAAAGTCTGTATAAATATAGTGACAAAATTATTATTTTAGTTTGTAAATCTTGATGCTTTACGAAATTGCAAATTATTTATGGTTATGTGCATTGCATAGCAATAGAATAAAAGTATTTGCTGTCTGAAAAATGCTTCTTGTATTAATTATTACATGTTTCATTTCATTTAAACATTCATTATACAAGATGCAATATCAAATGAATAGCATTTCTTTGTCTATGTATATTGCATACATAAGTTTCATGCTCATATCTTAAGTAATTAAAAAGATATTTGAGTTTATCCTGTATCTCTAATCTGAATGTAAATTTTATAAAAATTTAAACGCAATAAAAATATCACTAGAGATTATGCAAGCCACAATGGTTTGGGGGCTAAACCATTTAGTTGACTAGGAAAATCCTATTTAAAATCGAATAAGTGAAGCAAATTGGAAAGCTCCTACATCTGGTTGGGCCTTCTATAGGTAGGAGGGTGAAAACCCATAGATGCTGCTCATTCCAAATGCAGTGACTAACCTTTTGCACGGCTAGTCGGATTTTTGGTGTACACATCATCATCATCATCATAGCTTATGTCATTCAGATTAAAACTAATGCGGATTTTGTCTCAAAATAGCTTTTAAACATTTTTAGATAACATAATTAAAAAATAATGTTAATTGTTAAAAGTTTTTATATGCGTTTGTATTCAAACATATTTATTACAATGTATTTTTACATTGAGTGTTTTTTTTATGATTATCATAGCGTGTAACATCCTCTAGGTGTTATCTGTAGTATTTATGGATTATGAATAGCAGTTAAAATGCCAGTATTGTATCCAAATGTTATGAATAATATTGTTTAAAAAAATACATATTACATTGCTTTTATGTTGAAAGTTAAAATTGATGACATATTACTTATTTCTGTTTTGTGTGTGATTATCTTAGTTTAAATAAATTATGTGTATTAATTATTTTTAATTCGAATAAGTTTAAATAATGCGTAAGTCAACTCTGAAAAATTGTGAACTTTGATTGACAGTGCAGTCCGAAGGTTGGCAACTATGGATTAGATACATTTTAGAGATAAAAATATATTTGTCACACATAATATTTTCATGCTATTTATCAAAATTTTGTATTTATTATTTTTCCACACACAAAAACTTTACAAAAAAAAATATATATGACTCATTTCTTAATTATATATGAAATTCCATTTGAAGAAGCTGTTACTTATTTTTTAAACAAATCAAATATGTTTAACAATGATCTCTCATGCAAAAACTTGAAACAATGTATATATTTTGGGTAAATTACATTTAGTTTTACAATAGTTTGTAGAACACAGCTTTACATAAAATAGAACAGATTTTTTTAAAAAAGGTCCTTAAGTTATTGAAATATGGAAAAACTGCGAAAAAGATGCAAGGTGGAAAACCCCACTTATCTGAATTTTTTTTAAGTAAATATACATTACACTATTGTTAAAAGTTGCATTTATTAAACTAAAAATTCAGTCAATTATTCCTTAGTCATTTAAACATTTACTCCTTCCGCGAAATTCAACTAATCCTCCTCCTTTAAAGAACCTTAAAAGCTTCTTTGTACTTTTCATTTTGTGAATAAATATATTTCACTATGTGAATTACGTATCTAATTCGTATAGTATTTTATTTCATTTTCTAAATAAATATCTGCTAAAAGAAAAAAAAAAAAAAATAGATATTTTAAAATGTAATAAGCACATACATAATCTCAATATTTTAATATTTAGATACATTTAAACGAAATGTTTTTGTTTTTGTTTTAATACCATGCACTATGTTAAAATCTTATTGCAGAACTAATGTAAACAAAAAAACAGAAAAAAAAAATGCTTTTTTAAATTGACCACAGATGTGATTTACAATATATAGTACAAATCCATTCAAATAAATTGATTGCAAGCTATATTAAATATTAATGAAATATTGAATAAAAATACAAGAAATTCATTTTATAAACTAACTACAGTTCTGAAATAATTTCCAAATGAACATACATGTACTAAATATATATTTTCCTAAAATGAAAATACTTTATAAAAAACCAATGCTTTTTCTTTATGGGACAAATTTTTAATCAAATGAAATATATCACAAAAAGCTTATCAAGTTAGTATTTGAATACACATTTGATTATAATGGAAATAAACATTAAAATTAAGATGTGTAACATACAAATATGTGCATAAATGTATGTGTTATTTAAAATTTCTGATAAAATAATGAGCAAAACTGTATTTTTAACTGTAATGTATGAAAATATTTATATAAAGAGTGAAAACTTTTCAGTAAGACACATAAAAAATTTCAATCGTAACGAGTTATAATTTAAAAGCTCTAATTGAAAGATATTTGAATAGTTTTTAAAATGACTGGAAGAAAATTATTTTGTAAAAAATATCTAACTATATATATATTTAAAGCCCTATTGCTATTCAAAATTAATAGTGATCTCCAGTTATATGGAAATGGAGAGACTATTTAATTTAATATTAATCTTAAAACTTAAGATTTTTTTAATCAAGGAAAATATTCTCATCTGCTATGACTACGAACTTAAATCTTTGAATCACGCCCAGCTAAATATTGAGGGGAAAAAATCACGCAAGATTGGCAATGAAAATGCTAACATAAACTAGTTCAGCAGCAGATTTTTTGGGAATATTAAAATGTTTTTGAAACAATAAATGAGGTTGAGGCAAAATAATACATTTTAACATTCACAAAATTGAAGAAAACACGAATGCAAACAAAGAAAAAGAAAATGACTCGGGATTTTGAACACCACATTGAAGTGACAATAGCAAAGTAAGCCAATCAGTTGGAAAAACAGCATAGTTTTCATTCGTCAGAAATTATACTGTTTTTACCTTCAATTCAACACAAATGCACGCATTTGATCATAAGCTCTCAATGCATGTGATAACAGTTCAATAGCAAGCTCTTTTTAACATCTGTATGATGTGTGATAAAATGATAAAAGTTCTGATAGAGAGACATGCTAATAAATGTTCCACAAAATGTAATAAATACATACATACATCTGACGTTGAGCAAATATTGTTATGTTAAATCTTAGAGATTTGTTAGTAGTGTTTTGAATGTAGATTCAATCATATATCTTAATTTCTGTATAGGTATAAATAGCAAATCTCGACATAAATTGAAGACATACATGCAGATAAACGATTAATATTCATTGTACTATGCATCTACATTATAAAGCAACCCTTGTACGAACTTGGAGAAATAGCTGGCATATAAATGAAATATTGAGATTATATGAATTCTATAAAAAAACGCATTATTATTATTTTTTTTTTAATTTGATGAACAAGAATTTTTCATATGAAAGTAGGTTTTGGGCAATTACATACACTTTGTACAAAAGAATTACGTTATGTACAGCTAAATTTCCATGTTTGAATTGGTCAAGCAACAATATACGTTAAATATAGCTGTGTTAACCGTACTGGATTAATAGTTTGTTAAGCATTAAATGAGAAAAGACCTCGTATCCACAGCAAAGTCTGGAATATTTTTCCTTCTCATAGTTCACCGACTTTCTCAAAAAAGGGTAGGCAAACAATTAAATCAGTCATTTGATGAATCACTCTTTCTTTTCTTTATTTTTGTTCCGACAGTAGATCAGGATAATTGTATACAAAACGAAGCTCAAACTTATGGCAGCCAATCCATACATGAAGAGATTCAGTTCGGGAACCAGCGTGTCGCATTCTATCTTTTCTTAACCATTCTAAGACTTTTCTCTTCTAACAATAAATTTCCCTATAGAGAGATATAAAGTATGCATCAGTACACAGAATTTAAGAAGCATTTTACACTTAATGATGAAGTAAAATTAGATTGCTGATGAAGCTTCTAAATTCCAAAAATTGATGCAAATAACAGAACTGCTCAAAGTAGATTTGTGTTAAAATAAAATAAGGAAAGAAATTAGCATCCTTTGAAAATTAGGTTAAATTATGGTGTGTAGGTTCTCAAATTAACCTTTAATTAAAATAATTAGTTTTACATTTCTTTTCATTAATTTTTCTATCAATTTACTACATTAATAATAAATATTATCTCTTTTACAAAAATCCTGATTGTCTCTGTGTGGGTTTCGCTAAAAGTTACGCATTGTTTTATAAAAATGTGGCTGATAGTTACACTGGACAAATCTGAAAAAAAGAAATTATAACAAACAGACCTTTGAAGAGTAATCTTTATCTGGTTTAATATTTTAATTTTATTGGATATTTTCCGTTATCACAAACATTTGATTTATCAATAAAGTTGCTTTATTAAAACGATTTTTTTTACTTTTAGGGCTATCTTGGGTAAAATTGAGAGCGGGGAAGAGGGGACTGAGCTGCATATTGAGAGGCATATTAAGAGATGGGATCCAGAAAAAAACTGGGATATAACCCTCTATCTCATTTATTTAAAAATATTAGAAAAAAGGGACAATAACATCTATATGAATTCCACAAGGATAAATTATACTGTTAAAGGTTAAGCAAAATCAAACTTATTATTTTAATAATAATAATTTAAATATATGAAATTATTAATGCTGCATCAAAAGGACATGTAAAATTAAGAGATAAATGATCGGCAATATCAAAATAATAATGCTCAAAAGATTCAACAACACTAACAGAAAAAGTAGACACATGGGGAAAAGAAAGCTATCATTTATCATATTTTTAAAAATTCAATGGTGAGTATATTTTTATTGTAAAATTGGGAAGTAAATAACATAAAAAAATCTCTTTGTAACAACTAAAAATAATATATAAATAGAATACAAGCATTAAAAATTACGTTATCACAATAAAATTTCCTCTATATATAGATGGAAATTTCTTTCTGAAATAAACAAGAGATGGGAGATTGGCTATTCCGAATTTTTTGGCATAGCGGGGGTCTTTTATTTTCACAAACATTATCTCTAAATCATCCGCTTCATCATCAATGCGTTCCAGTTCCTGGAGAGCGTCCACACATTTTTCACAGTTGTTTTCATCTGAGAAAATTCAAACTAAAATCCCAAATTTTCAACAACAGTGAATATGAGATTTCTCCTTAAAAATTAAAAACACACACACTTTCAGATTTATTTATTTATTTTTCAGCAGCTACGATGTATCATGATTTTAGTAGTCATTTGTCGACTTCTGTTTCATGTACGATTGTATATATATTTTTAACTTTTTTATATTTACATATTTTCTAAATTCTAAATATTTATTCTAAAAAATTTTTACACCTAAAATTTTAATAATGTTGTATATTATTATTTTTTTTTTCAAATTTTTATATTATAAACTCTTCTGCATTCTTAAAAATTTGTTCCTTGTTGTATAATCTCTTAATTTATGATATAATGTTATTTTCTTTTCTTTGATTCTTTTCTTGATCTTGTTATATTTACATATATTTTGCATTTAAATCATTTCTTCTAATACGTTTTCTTTAACTGTGTAAGCCGCCGGAAATCTCTGCAAGCCTTATCTACTTTTTGTGATATACGAAGAATGATTTAAGGCTCAAAAAAGATATATTACATTGAGAGATGGGAAATACCATGGTCTATGTTTACTTAAATATTCAATCACAGGTTTAAAATTGTCACTTATAATCTGCAAATTTTGCAAGAATGTTCAAAGTGAGTTAAAAAAAAAAAAAAGGGGAATTTGCATAAGAATATGTTATTTATATACTTTTTTTTTTAATAATTGACAGAAATTTAAGCATTTATTTACTTCCAAAAAGAAGATATGATTCAATTCCTGTAAGGAAAAAAATAAATTAAGACCTTAATAATTCCATTGAACATTGAAAGTTACTGCAGCAATAAAAGGAAATATATTTACATATAAAAATAGTGACGATAAAATTATTATTGATTCTGGGTTATTTTTTTTCATCATTGTATAAAAGAATAAATAAATTTTTTGTTGGAGTATTAGTGGCCCTCATATTCTACTTCTTATGTATAACACGAACAGTACTTACAAATTATAAAGGAATTACATTTGAATTCTGAGAGCACATTTAGCGATACATGGAATACCCCACGAGAAGACAAATAAAGGCTTTTTCACTTGGCAGCTTCATTGTGGGATGCCAGGCGCTGCACACTTTGTCATAATTTTTCTCAGTGCTAAAGTAGAGGAACTGCATGTCTAAACGCACGCCGCCAGTCTGAACTGGAACTTGGGCCCTCCTGATTGCTAGCAGCGCCACGTCACATCTGAGCAGTCTAATTATGATAAATTAATAAACACAATGATGCTGCCTCTACAATACTATTGTGGTGAAAATAAAAACTGTTCCACTAATCAGTGACGCTTGTAAACAAAATTTCAACTCCCTTTAAATTAGGATGAGCTGTTTTTGCTCGATAAATCGTCAGACATAAGTGTTATGTGCAAAATGCCTCAGAAGAAATTCACAAGTACTCACTTTCTTTAGAATATGGAGATTTTATACGGTCAAGCATCGTGAATTTCAGATGCTTCATGGTTTCGGATTGACTTATGGGCACAATATCGTATCCAGCACATGGAGGAGAAGTCGCGAAAAGCAAGAATGCATTGCTTGCAAAAATAAATATGATTTCAATAATATAAAACAGTATAGATTCAAATATATTTATCAATAATTTTGCACGATTGCTTATTTCTAAAGTACTTTTAACAAAATTACGGCAGAAAGTGGTACGACTTATCGACTCGAACGCTTTAAACTAGGCTACCGAATGTCCAGCGTTGTTAAAAATGCGACCCAACATAAAAATCTTTTAATTTCTTTAAAAACATTG
Organism: Caerostris extrusa; assembly: GCA_021605095.1. Taxonomy (NCBI): domain Eukaryota; kingdom Metazoa; phylum Arthropoda; class Arachnida; order Araneae; family Araneidae; genus Caerostris; species Caerostris extrusa. The sequence goes on from BPLR01002237.1 coordinate 75,979, forward strand.
AGATTTTATGCGTACTTGACTCTACTTTTTCAAAATTCAAATTGGAGCATAAAATATATAAAAAATTAATGAAGTATCATTTTTTACTGAAATGTTTCAAATAATCTAATTTT
>BPLR01002238.1:0-35332 GCA_021605095.1 Caerostris extrusa
CAACGTGCATTTACCTGAAAACTCAAAATCCCCTTCTTAAATGATATTTTGCTTAATGAAATGATAAAAAAATTGGTGAATGTAAGATTTTAATGATTATCATCAATGTTTTGAATACCCATAATTTTAAAAAGGATTCATAAGAGTGAATCAACTGATAAATAGTTTGTCATGCTTCATAATTTAAATGCAAAATAAGAAATAAAGAAAGGACTTTGCAAGATAAAGTTTTTTATTTGAACAAAGAAATTGCAAGCAGTAAAAGTATAATGTTTTAATATCTCAGCATTTATTTCTAAATTTTATTGCTCATATTTTTATTATTTGTTTAGCTTTAGTTTTCCAGTATTAAAGATAAATGCTATTTCTTAATTTATTATACCATTTTAAATATTTTTTTTTTGTATTTTAAATTACTTTCTAAGTCAGGGGTCTCCAAACTTTCCATCCTTAGGGCCATACTGTTTACTCCAGTAAGTACCAAAGGCCAAAAAAGTTTTAGTTTTTCTGCCATTATCTATAATTTCTAGACCAGTCGCCAAGTACGCGCTTTGAACAAGTATATACTTGCTAACTACAAACTTTTGTCAGTGAAAAATCACAATTACATAAATCATTATTTTTTTTTACAAGTGGATACCCCGCGGTTTCATTCGCGTTCATTTAGCTTTTCCGTTCCTGAGGGATTTTCTGGATAAAAATCATATGTTCGGTTCAGGATATATATATTCCAAACATCGATATACATACATATGCGATATTCTTTACCCCAACATAACTAACGAGGGTAACCGCGGGATGTTCACTAGTTTATAATGTTAGTGGGATTCATTTCAATTACTTGTTAATTGTTATGCTTAAGTTAAATTGTTCTGCGCATTATGCTTGTCATTAAGCTTTACCTAGCAAGTCAATAAAACCGAGTTATTATCATTCTGTGTTTTTTATCCAACTTATTACAGCAACAATAAGCTATTCGCTGTCGCGGGCCGGATGGATGACACTGGCGGGCCGTACTTTGGAGACCCCTGTTCTAAGTATATGGAATAGTTTAAAGGATATCGCATTGGTTTTCCAAATTCAGTGGGACGCCGACAACAAAGCTGATGCTAAAATTCTGTATTTATCGCCACGAAATTTTTATGCCGAGAAGCCGTTCCTTTGGACTCGAGGAGGAAGTGTTTGTTGGTTAGGGGAAGGAGTTGTTGGAGTAAGGAAGGCTTAACCCCTTAGGTTGGTATTTAGAGGTTTCTAGAACCCAAAGAACCAACTGGTTACATATTTATCGTGTCTATCTCCGGCTTAAACATAGAGAGTTCTCGTTTGCCGAGATTTGAACTGAGCTTTTTCAATACAGAGAGCTAAAATTAATTAGAAGAAAACAATGTTATAGAACATTCTTTGTTTAGCACTAATTTAGCATCGTGAAAAACAATAATTAACGTGTATAAATTAATTTGTATTATTTACATTTATTATTATATTTTTATTATGGATATTTTTGTTACTATGTTATATCATTGATATTAATTATTATTATATTATATTATTGAAATTCCTTTGCAGCAGATAATCTTAATTGATTCTTGCAAAAAAATATCAATTATTTATTTTCTGAAGTACGCATTTTTATTTATGTTTCATAAACTTAACAAAAGAAGTCACACATTTTGAAATGTTAGCTATTCTAGGAGATAAAATAATAACACATTTTTAGTTTATTGGTTCATATTTCTAAACTATATGCTACATTTAATTGATAAAAATTAATTAATTAGAAGAAAACATTGTTATAGAACATTCATTGTTTAGTACTAATATAACCTGGAAAAAATTAATTTACATGTATTAAAATTAATTTGCATTTACATTAATTATTATATTTTTATTAGGAATATTATTATTGTTATTATGTTTTATTATTTATAATATTAGTATATTTTATGATTGTTATATTACTGAAATTCATTCATACATATTCATACATTATACATATTCATACATATTCATTTGCATTCATTGATTCTTTGCACAAAAATAACATTTATTTATTTTCTGAAGAACACGTTTTTATTTATGTGCATAAATATAACAATAGAAGTCATATGTTTTGAAATGTTAGCTTTTCCATGATATAAAAATAATAAACAACAGTTCTTTAAACTTATTTGTTCATATTTCTGAATTATATGCTATGGTTTATTGTTTAAATTAATTAGTTAGAAGAAAACATTGCTATAAAACATTAATTGTTTAATACTAATTTAACATTGTGAAAAAAAAATTACTTGACGCGTATTAAAATTAATTTGTATTGATTACATTAATTAAGAATATTATTATTATTATATTATATTATTAAAATTCATTTGCAGCAGATAATCATGATAGATTTTTGCACAGAATTAGCAATTATTTATTTTCTAAAGAACACATTTTATTTAGCCTCAAAGTAATATTATAAGAAAATATAAACTATAAAATGCATGAATATAAATATATATCTTCTAAGAAATATAAAATACATTATGGATTTTACTGGCAGGCCATTTTCAACTATTCTGCTAAGATAATTTAGTTTATTTCTTTTTCTATCGACAGTGTTCTAAAAATGTATTAACAGTCTAATTCATTCGATTGTAATGTCTATGAACCGAATCAGTCCAGAATGCACTACAACACATTATTCATCCAATGTTTTGGAAAACAAATCGAAACTACGTCATGGCATTTAACTACAAGCTCTTGACCTTTCGTCTGCAGCGCACTTTGGCTGATTGAACCATCTGCCGCGCCTCCTAATGGCAACAAATGAAAAACGAGGTTTTTTAACTCCTGGAATCTTTCGCTCACTCACTCTACGCCTGGCCAGCGTCTGCCTCAAAACTATGACGTAAAACGTTTGGATATTTTGGGAGGCATCTAATAGCTACCGACTGCAGCATCTTTTATAGATTCAATTACATTAACCATACTTTGTTATGAGCTAATGTTATGAAGTGAGCGAGTTATTTCGGTGAGGGGTAAAATAATTTCTCCTCATATTAGTGGTACATAATTTGTATGATATTATGCACCAAAATAAATTTTAAGCCATTGAAAGTAACTTGAAAAATTGGCATACTGAATAGATTCATGAGGATAACCAAAATGATCTTGCTGGCCACTTTCTGTTTGTGTGTGGCATAACAGAAATGAAAAATTTCATTAGTCATAAGGTAATTAAATTTTATGGAAACCAAATTTCAACAATAAGGAACAAAATTTGATGTAATTTCAGTAATTCTAATCAGATATACAAATACATGCCAAAGACGGAGACGATCAAATAAAAATAATGATACAATCATTATTTTGAAAAATATCTGCAGCATATGAACAAAATAATACTTCTTTTTTTGTTCATATACTGAACAAAAAGATGCTATAAAATTATAAGAAACATAATGGATCTCTTTATTTACGGATGGCTCTTAAAAAATGAAAGATTCTGCTGATGCAGGTGTCTATAGCATATTATTTTTTGACTCACCGGTTGGCAAAGTTTAATAACTTTGATTCGGAAATATCCGCAGTTTCCTTGGTAGAGAAAACCTCAAATCTAAAATACATTAAAAAAGCAATTATTCTGGTGGATCCCAGATCCGCTTTTCAAAGACAGTCTGGGCCTGCAATTATAACTAAAATAAAACGAGTTATGAGTTCCTTCATGAAATTGGCACTGTAAATACATCACTTTCCAGTGGATTCCATCACATGTTGGCTTTGGAAACAGAAGGGCAAAAAAGGAACAGAAGAAAGTTCTGGACAGTGCCCTATCCCTCTTTAAGTGAGCTAGCTATACAGAACAAAATTAAGCCATCGTATTTCAGTAAATTATTATCTAACAAGTCTGGGAGACAATCAGGGATGATTGGAATAAGATACGACTGCCTGGGCGAACATCTTGCCAACATAGAGGTTGAGAACCTTGATATACGTGTTTTATGTAAGGATTCCCAAAAATACTAAAATATGAAAAAAAATTTCCACAGGAGGATAGAAATTTAGTTGAAATACTAATCAAATGTATATTTCTTTAAATGTCATATTAACAACCTAATGTTCCAATGTACTGGACATACCCAATCTACGAAGAAAACGGTCAATGTTCTCAAAGTTCTGAATGACAAAACTATCCAATTATGTTCGTGCAGTTGCAGAAATCTATTTTTTGTGCATACGCATTGGAGTCTTCTTGTGACAGATAGTTATAATAGTTGCCGTAACAAAATTCCACCAAATGTGGTGACTAGTTCACTTTCTCCACCATAATGACAAGCATGTAAAATAGCATGAACTGTAATAACGACAAGGAAAAGTACATATCGGATACAGTTACCTGTACTGTTTAGATGATTAAAATTCTTGAACATTGCATACATTGATTTTCCTATATTTTTTTTCATCTAAAGTCATTGGTTGCTCCCAACTCTTTACCGATAGTGAATTATTAATATCTTTATAGTTGGGAAGACTGCGAAGTTCTATGTCGCAGTATCAAAAGTGTCTACATTTGAATAGTGATACATTGAAAATATGATTAAAACATGTCCACAGGTGAAGAAAAAATTAGAAAATTTGTTCAATTCTTTTTAATTATTTTTGTGGTCAACCGTAACAAACCAATACTTTTAAATGCGTCTTGTATAATTGCTACAACTAGATATGTATACATTTTTTTAGAAAATAAGATTTTATTTTTCAAGTGTAAAATAAAATACTTTTAGACAAAAGTGAAACAATATTTTTATTAGTACGATAACTATAAAGTTATATAACAAGAATTTATAAATAGTTGATTTATCCCTTCATGGAATTATGAATGTTTAATGTTTCTGCTTTTTTTTTTTTTTTTTATCTATTAAAATTTTTTATCATCACAGTAATATAGTTTCAAGTTTTTTTTCCATTTATTATTTTAGAATATTAAGAGCAATTTTCAATGCAATTTACACAAGGTCGTCCTACTTCTTTATTTAAGCCCTTTAATAAAATTTACTTATAATAAAAGTATCTTATTTTATTTTTAATACCCTGATTACCCTGAAGAGTACAAGTTAATCAAATATCGTGGTGCTCCCGAATAATAGTGGCTATGTTGATTCACAGCTCGCAGTACAAATTCTCTTCCGAGGGAAAGTCCAGAAAATACACGGTGGCTGTAACTAACTGGGCCATTCAAAGACAGGATGAGGTGTAAGCTCAATATCGGGGCAGTTGCCACATTTTTTTGGTAATTTTTCAATGTAATTTATATATATTTATACATATTTTTGTGGTGCTTCATCTTTCATCTTGTGAGAGTTGTGGTTGTTTTTCTGTCGAAATTTAGTTCTGTAGTTTGATATTTAGCAGAATTCTAAATCCTCTTAGAGGGAATTATTAGATTTTGCCAAGGCATTTGAATCTACAAGGGAAATAGGAATGGCAGTCTAATCCAGACTTCTGGCTAAAGAATCTGCAATTTCATTCAATTCCAAATCCACATGAGCAGGGATCCATTACAGGATACACATTCTGTGCAAGCAGTGGATTTTTTTAATTTAATTTATTAAAAAATAATTTTTATCACAGTTTTTTTTATCTTACTTTATGCGAACATTTTGTTCCTTTAATAATAAAAACAATTTTACATGATTTACACTTGCTATATATCTTAATGAAAGCAAATAAAAATTAAATAGTATAATGAAATGTAATTAATTACCTTTAAAAGTGAGGCCTGAATGGCCGAGTGGCTAGCACTCTGGCGCTCGGTATCTCAGGTTTCGGGTTCGAGTCCCGGCGGTGCCAGGGATGTTTGTAGTGTTTCGAAATCCATTTTAAAAAGCATAGGTCCCGGTCTAACAGGATCGCAGAGCATTGAGGTGGTAGTGTGACTCGCGTCCGTAACCTATGTTCAAGCTACACCTGCCCCCTGGGTAGTGCTAAATGAGTAACAGTGGTGCAGTCCTTGCTCATGGATAAAGATTAACTGTGTCTGTATTTGTTCTAATGAGCTGTCAAACACTTAGACAGTTGTCACTGTCTCCGTATTGTGAGCTGCATTAGAACAACAACCTTTAAAGTTAGAAAGGTAAGCTTTAAAGAGAATAACTGTTCATTTTTATACCGTTAACTATTCATTAGCAATGCATAGTTAACATTCTTTAAACTATTATTAGGGTACTTTACCAATTAAAAATCGATTATATTCAATTTTAATATAAATTTCCTACAAAACAATCCCTTTTGTGAAAAAATGTGAAAGTAGTAAAAGTAAAAGATCCAAGTTCTGTTCCTGATACACGTAGCCTTCCCCAAATATACTCAAACCCATTACGTTTAGTTTAAAACCATAAAGCTCTACTATTCTCAAGGCAAGGTTAAACAGAAGAAAATACAAATGACAATAATAATCTTTCTCTTATTTAACTCAGATTCACTGTTACAAATGTCTTTTTTTTTTTTTCTGTTTTTACCACCCATTTTATTTCCAGTCCTTTGCGAAGTGACCATCGGTCACGAGCTACTGACCATCCAAAGGACTTTGGCGGTCAAGTTAACCGCATCCGATGCGGCTGGACGCATTCAATGCCGCTGTTTCTTTAATTATGGAGGATTCAACGTGCAACACAAAAGAGTCAAACACTGGCATTGGAAATGTAATTAAGTTAGAGTTAATTACGAAAGTGCAGTAGCTATTATAGAAATAAGTAGTCTCTTTATTCTGGCTTGTTTGGACATTTAAGATATCAACAAATTGAATTTAAAGGGTCCATATATATGTTATGCGTTTTAATGTAACTTGTTACTGTATCTACACGGCTATTATTAACGTATATTTATATCCGGGGTCTGATGGCAGAGTGTCTGACTCTCGGTGTGGCAGGATTCGGGTTCGGGTCATAGATGGTGCCATGGATGTTTGTAATGGCCACTTCAAGCCAGCAGGACCCGATATAATATGGCGGTTAAGAGTAGTGATGAACGAACGAAACAACGAAAACAACTTCAGTTACGAAATCTGCTGGTAAGCAGAAGGCCTTAGCCCACCATGGGGCTGGTGCGCCAATCGTGATGAAGATGATATGAATAACAGTAGTTATGGATTACGGATTCTAAACTTAGTTAGCACTATATAAAGTAAATAACTTAAATTGATCCAATAACGGCTTTTTTTCCTTCTTCTTCAATAGCTCCAAGGTGGACCAAGGCCGTTTGCCTACTGGCAGATTCCGAGACATGAGACGTTTTTCTTTTGATGGGGCTGGGTTGTCAGCCCTACTTCCAACGTTCTACAGTTATGTTAGACTGACACCCACGGTTTAGAGTGAATTCCGAATCATTACAAACATCCATGGCGCCACTGATATTTGAAGCCTGTGGCACCGAGCGCCAGAGCGCTAGACAATCAGCCATCAAGCCACAAAAATGTTTTTACTAGAGTCTAATTGTCCGTGTTGTTATTTTATTGTTTCTTCTGAAAATATGCTATTCATACAAAATAGTTGCATTGAGAAGTCCTCCAAGAAGGAGTGATATTCTAATTTTAATATTAGTAAGTTAGTTTAACCTGATTCATTAAAAATTATCAATCATTGAATTCAACAAGCGAAGCCGGACTCCATATTCCTGTGTATTTGCCTGGAATGGTCACGATAAATACTAGGTTGACAATCCCTCCGTTGCGTTTGAGAAAAAAAAGGGGGGGAATTCGAATCTTTCAGATGTCGTGTCTGGGTGGGTGTTTGTTTGGGAGAGCTCATTCCAAATTGAATTGGCACAATGTGGAGGTGTCCCAGTGGCAAATGACCTAAAGTCAAAGTACTAAACATTATGAGAAATAATTATAATATTGTTAAGAGACCGTTTCGGCGGGACTCCGATAAAATTGGCATTAGTAAACTGAGAAAAACTCCCAACACAGTTGCTTCAGTCATGATAAATCTACGATTTCAGAAATAGACATCACATCATTTTCAGTAGCCATATTAAATGGCGTCTAGTTTCGATATCACCATGGGTGTTATTCTGAGCAAGCACAACTGAACTCGGGTAACAGAGTGGATTTAAACGTTCACTCAGACGCTCAGTGTGTAATCTGTGTATCTGAGAGCCCATTTGGCTTAAAAATTTTCGGCCTTCCACTAAAAAAGATGGACTGGCGCAGGTGTAAAGAAACAGATCTCTGACCGCAATGTCGAAGGTTTGAATCTAAGTCCAGCTCCTTTCGCTATTCAGCTACGACGTACACCTCAATTCTTTCTGCCGACTAGTGACACAGCTAAGTTTTCTTTTTCTTTTTTACCCCTTTCTGAGTAAAAATTAAAGGATATATCAAAAGTATAAAAAAAAAAAATCATAATAAAATTAAAAATAAAATATCAGAACTTTGGTTCTGAGATCGGACTTTTTGGGTGGATGAGGGGGGCGGTCTATTAATGTTTTCTATTTTCAGATTTATTGTTACGGCCTCTAAAATAAGAAAAATTAAAATAAGAAAAAACAAACAAACCTAAAATAAGAAACATTTTTGAAAATGAAAATAGGAAATTTTGATCGAAAATAAAAAAAAAAAATTTAATTTTATATAATTAGAGTATCAAAAAAAAAAAAAAAAAAAAAAAAAAAATAGTGAGTTCATAAAAATCTCATTCATTAAGAAAATTTATGATATTATGTTGTGAAACATGAGGTCCGCGGATTACAGGTTCGTAACTGACGTAGAGCTTAGTTGCGGCTATTGCTTAAGAGAAGGGCAATAACTGTTTGAAACTTGATGCTATTTAACTAAGACTATATAAAATTGAAGACAGATAAGCGCTTCGAAGTAATTGAAATTGGAAAACGTGAGGTATTTATTTTTTAGATGACAGTAAGAGCGACATAAGTAATAACTAAAAGTATAATTTTACTATAAGTACAGTTTCACAATAATTATAAGCATAATTTTACTTTTTTTATTTGCATAAGCATAAGGTTCAAGTGCTTTCTCTTAGTAAAATTTTCAATAATTAACTTTCCGAATCATTGCTTACCACAAGCACCTTGTAAGTAAAAAAAAATTTTTCTAAAACCATGAAAGTCAGTAGTTGAAATTTCTAAAATAAATTTATATTCAAATGAAAATGGATAATGTTTGTATTATTATTATTATTACGAATTTGGTTCAATTATTCATAGATTAAATGATCGAAATAAATTAGTTTTCGCATATATTTAAAAAGGTAATACGTTAATCCTTATTGTTGTTATACGTCCTTACTGTTGTTTATCTTTTCATTTTTTAAATATTTTTGGTACTTACGTATTAACGCTACCTTGGCTACAGTTGCGCCAATAAAGAGCAATCTTGTTGTTCGCACGCGCACGCAGTTATCTTTTGAACGCCAACCGCAGCTACAGATTTGGCGGTTTTAAATGGAATTCTGCTTCCCTCAAACCAGTTGTCTTTTCCCACATGATAAGTACACTGACTGAAATTGCATTTCCAAAACTTACGTTTACCAAAATAAAGTTTCATGTCATGGGAATTGGGACATTTTCGTTTTTGGTAAAATATTTCGCTCCTGAAAAATAAAATTGCATCTTGTTCTGTTTCTGGCAAATTCAAATACGCATTGTCGTAGCACTAAAAAATGGCGTCAAAAATCAGCAAATCTGTAGCTGTTAGATTGGCGCCACTTAAAAACCGCCAAATCTGTAGCCAAGGTAGCATTAATACGTAAGTACCTTTTTTTTTTTTAACCTTAATTCATAGAATAATTCCACAAGATACAAGGACATAAAAAGGGGAGATGATGAAGTCAACAAAAAGGAAATTAAAACAGACAGATCCTTTTCTCCTAATTTGACCCACATTCAGATGGAATTGTTGCTCCAAATCGATTCCGATACAAACTGTCCGCGTGATCTCTGCATGTTACAAAAGGGGAGGTGAAATTCATCGATTAACCGATTCTCGGGATCGTCACGGTCAGAATCGATTAACGACGGGCACGGAATTGCACTATTAGGACGAATCATTAAGATAGATGCAAGTAGTTATTAAAAAATTAAAGTAAATAAAAAAAATTGTCCAGTTTTGAATGGTTAAAAATTAACCAATAGAAGTGGGTTTTTTTTTTTTTTTTTTTGAAATTATATCATTATGAAACATAAATATCCTTGCGAAAGGATAATTTCGTTTTTATTTTAAAAAAATGGTTTATAAAATAATGATATTTTGATCAGATTAAAACTTCTATTTGAGTACAATAATTTCCATTATTATACTCAATTATTTCACCAAATGATTGCAAGTCTTTCTACTCGTAATTAGAGTTTATCATAATATAATTCAGTATAATTACTGTTATTAATATAATTTTATAATTATAATAATAATAGCAATATATTATATAAATAATTTATATAACTATTATTCGCAATTAAAGCTATGATGGATAACGATGAATTTTTCTGATCGATAACATATTCTGACTTCAATTTTCTCTATCCTTTTTTTTTTAAATGTTCAGAAATTTATCATATTTATGAAATGCAATTTTTAATAATTATGATACATTTATATAACTAATAATAATATATTTTGTGATACTTTAACGTGATGTCATTCTTCTTCACCCATCGCAAGTGCGCAACAGCACCCATGAGGGGCCAAGGTGGTCTTTCTACAGCTACATTTCGAGATAGGAGATGGTTTATTTTTAGGGGTAAGGTTGCCAGCCCTACGCTTAACCCTCTACTCATACGAGACCAGGACTTACAGTGTTAAAGGGGATTCGAACCACTACAAACATCCATGGCATCACCGGGACGTGAACAAGAAACCTGTGGCACCGAGCCTCCAGAGCGCTAGTCACTTGGTCGTCAGGCCCCCTATTGTTACATAGAGCACTGTTTTTTATTATTATTGTTCCTGATTTCTTTCTAAAATTTACAACAGTAAAATATTTTTTTTTTCATATCAAATTTTTAAAATAAAATTATATAGCATATAGTATTCAAATGGTTATTGTATTATTACAAATTATATCATAGATAGATGACGTCTAATTAGTCTATTCCCCCAGCTATAAAAACACGCACCCAGACCTTACAGATGTGTAGTTCATTTTCTCTTAGGTCGCGGAAACAATTTAAAAGTGGGTTTTCACTGGATACTGAACTCTTACGCAGTAGAACGTCAACCGACTGAGAAGGCGATCTTCTGAATCCAGCTGTGTCTATCAAGCTACTTAATTGCTGTGTGTAATCCTCAGCGTCCTGCAGTGCGGGACGGACATCCCACGAGTAGTCTACTCATAGATGGAGGGAAAGGGAGTAGCTTCTGCTGCGATGAAGGAACCGTAGGTAGAAGTCTGACTTGGTTCCAATTCACTGGAAAAGGAGGGCAGTGTCTTCCGAGAGGACTTTTATTAGGAACTACTCCGCATTGCCATATCGTATGGGAGAAAACTTTGGAAAACTCTCACCAGGTAATCTGAAGAACGAGGCGAGATGCTGAACATCCCAAATGCCATCGAGTCTCCTCACTTTTTGAAACAATGTCTACAACAATTCCGGCCCAATCTCAGCCCTCAGTCGTACTTCGTACAGCGGCGCCAGTTGCCACTGAGCCACGAGTCGGACAGTAAGCTATTTTAAGCCTTACTATTACAATAAAATAATTTAAAGTTACTTTCGTTTATAATATTTTATTATACTCATGAAGTAAATTTAAATCCGAAACGTGCATCAAAATGAGTAGTCTACTCATGGATGGTGGGAAAGGGGCAACTTCTATTGTGATGGAGCACCCGTAGATAGAGGTCTGATTTGGCTTTGCGACGTTGAAGGAGGAGGGTAGGGTGGACTTTACACGCACCATGATATCACGCATGTGCATATCACTGTATCGTAGAGAAAACGCGGAAAAACTCCCACCAGGTAATTCGATTAACGACAGCCTTAATGGGTCTAACGCTCTGGCACTCGATGTCACAAGCTTCAGGTTTAGAGTCCCGGCGGTGCCATGTATGTTTGTAGTGGTTCGGAATCCACTTTAAGCCATAGGTTCCGCGCTCATATGACCGTAGAGCGTCACGGAGCCCAATCAGACTTCTTCTCACCATCATCATTCCAAAACTGTAAAGAAGCAACTCAGCTCGGCACAGTGATGTAGTGTGGTGTGGTGTAGTAGTAAAAGTAGTCCGACTTACGAGGCAAGCGATTGATTAACTCAAAAGCCCTCGAGACTTTTCGTTTTTGAAATGTTGTTTCCAACAAAGCCGCCAGCAAATGGAACCTCAGCCCTCATGCGCGTTACCACTGAGCCACGAGTCAGGCATCAAGCTCTTTCTAAGCCCTATTTTTACAATCAAATAATTTGGAGTTTGTTTCGTGTATATAAGTTTATTATCATCACCATGAAGAAAATTTGTATCCTAAAGGTGCATTAAAATGAATAATTAAAGCTCTTTTAAACAGCAACCTAACACACCTGCTTCAAACCCATGCTTAATAATGAATGAATAATTAAAGTACCAATCTCGGCTCATTGATATGCTATAAACACCTGATGTGAATAACGAACTTCATGGTCCTTTATTCAATTAATAACATGTGCAGAGCTTTTGCACGGGCCAACTTTAATCTCCAGAGAACAATCGAGTTCCACGAACATAAAAGAATCGATAGCGGCGTACACATTCCCTGACCATTTTTGTTTTAGGTCATCGTGTCGCACGGGGCCAATTGGGGCCGAATTCATTAATTTCTGATCAATTCATTTAGCTTTTTATCAAAGAGTATCAAACAGAAGTTTTTGTGTGAGCTTTTAGCGTGCTATTAACATTGCAAGATGTGTGTCAAAGTGAAATATTCCGGTCATTCTAATAAGAATTTTAGAAACTAATTTATAAGAGTATTGGATTTCGTGATGTAGATGATTGAACTGGATGTGCGCGCACATGGGGTTGTTTACCAATATTTTTTTTTGTTAGTTCCATAGTGAATCGATGAACTAGTTTTGGAATTTCAGGTGGTAGACTGCCATTTTTTAGACTGAGGACATCTAAGTTAAAAGCTCACTCAATGTATTTCATGTCAATAGGAATATAATGTGTTTCAATTTTTCCAATTTTTGCAAATTTTTTAAATTTGTTGTTTTTGGTGTCTTTACAATTGTTTTGAAATAATGTAAAAAGATATTCGGAGTTTGTATGACTATCATTCAGCTATTTATTTATTGCAATTTATTATCGATAACAAATGCGCAAATCATCATCATCATTAGATGGTCTAGTGGTCAATTGGCTAGGGCTCTGGCCTTTGGTACCACAGGCTTCAGGTTCGAATACTGGCAGTGGCATGAATGTTTGTTATTGGTTGGGAATCCACTTTAAACTGTGGGACCCGGTCTGTTTATCCCTGGTGTGCACAAAAATGACAGTATAGCGACAAATCAAACCAATCATCATCAATGGCGCAACAGCTGGCCAAGACCGTCTGCCTAATGGCAAATTTCGAGAAGACAGATGTTTTTCTTTTTACAGGGTCTTCTTCAATGGCGCAACAGCCTCATGGTGAGCCAAGGCCGTAGACGTTTTCTTTTTTACGGGGTAAGATTGTCAGCCCTACGCCCTGCAATCATATTAGACCGGGTCTTACTGTTTAAAGTGGATTAAATACGTAAATAGGGTTCAGAATATTCTTAATCCCACCTAATCTGTTTTCATAATTGTAACGAATGATAAACTATTACATAAGTGAGCATTGTTTAAATATGTATTTAAATCCTGAGTTAGATTATTTTGAAACTTATTTCTTAATTACTTTGTTGTATTTACGGAAACTCAAAAGCCTTACGGAAACTCATTATACCTTTATTTCTTCCTTAGCAAAAATTTTTTTTTTTTTTTTTCATATCTTATCTTTATTTACTACAATTATTTGCAAATAATTGTCTTACCCTTCTTATTTTATCAGTGAATGCAATGACAATTTTAATGGTTTGGCCTGATGGCCGAATGATTAGTTCTCTGACGCTCGTTGGCACACGTTTCGGGTTCGAGTCCTGACGGCGTCATGGATGTTTGTAGTCGTTCGGTATCCACTTTAAACAGTAGCACCCGGCCTAATATGATTGTAGAGCATTCTGCATAGGGCTGGCTCATAAAAGAAAACATCTCCTGTCTCGAAATCTACCAGTAGGAGACAGCCAATGTCCAACATGGATATACTTAATCCCACATAACCTGTTACATAATCATAATGAATGCAAAAAAAATTATTGCAAAAAGTGTGCATTGTTTGATATATTTAAAGCCTGAGTTAGATTATTTTAAAACTTATCTTAATTACTTTGTTGTATTTACTGAAACACAAAAGCCAGTGGCACTGAAAATTTTTATCTTTATTTCTTCCTTATCAAAGAAAATTTTGTCGTTTCTTCCCTTATTTACTACAATTATTTGCAAATAATTGTCTTACCCTTTTTATTTTATCAGCAAATATAATGGCAATTTTAATGGTTTTTTGCCTGATGGCCGAATGACTTCTCTGACGGTGTCAGAAGGTTTTGGGTCCCGGCGATGCCATGGATGTTTGCAGTGGTTCTAAATCCTAGCTCTCGGTCTAATAGGATTGTGGAACATTTTATGTACGGCAGGCAACCCTACCCCGTTAAAAAATACATCTCCTCTCTTGAATTCTGCCAGTAGGCAGACGGTATTGGCTCACCATGGGGCTGATGCACAAATGAGGAATAAGTGAAATTTTACAGGCTTATGTAGTTTATTTTATTTTAGCAAAGTACTGCAGCTTCAGTAAAGCAGCTTTTTTTATTAAAAGGTAAGATTAAGGAATTTAGAGGATTTATATTTATAGTTGTAATTTATCAATTTTATTGAAAAAAAAAAAGAATAACTAAATATAAAAACTCAAAATAAATTATTTACAATACAAATGTAATTCAAAATAGATTATACTACAAAAAAACTAACCTAACGAAAAAGTGTGGTTTACAAAGTGAGCCCCTTTTAGTTTTGTGTATCACGATAATAATAATAATTATTTATTTTATTACTTAAAATTAATTAATTAAATTACTTACATAATTAATTATCTTATAACCATTAAATTTAATCAGTACAACTAAATCAATCACTCACAGAAAATATCTTTTGAATCAATCATTCACAAAAATTATTTTAATTTGACTTTAACTTTATAGGATCTATCTTCATGAAATGAAATAATATCCTTTTTGCAATCCTTTAATTTCAATTATTTATAATTTCTACAGTTTATTACGAAAATAATTTTAGAAAAGTTTTATTTGGTTAAAAAAAGAATTGCTGACTTTATATTAGTTTCTCAGCATTTTCAACTAACTAAACTAAACTATATTTTAACTAAATGAATCCATATTAAATCAATAAATGACTTCTAGTTAATATGACCTTCAAAAGAAATATAGTAATATTTATATTCTTCTAAAGTCCCTTTAACGCTAATGTTTATTTATGGTTCCTATGATACGTAACATATCACATAACACATTTCCATGATACGATTATATGAAAACCTTTTTTTTTATTTTCAAAATGAACATAGCACCCACAAACTTAATATTAGTTCTCATCATAATGCATCCAATTATATTTTTGAAACTGAAATTAACTAACTTTTTTTTTTTCTACATTTGTACACTTACAAACCTAATCTGCAATAAGTTGTTGCTAAGTCGATCTAATACTATCTCTTAACGATCCGTGGTAGAATAAAGTTGCATAGAATTGACTAGATGAGCGTGTCTGCTGAAGAGCCTGTTGCATTTGCCAGAACACGCAAACGCTAATTTCGTTTCCATGATAACATTTGGCAACAAAAATATTGACTCTACTGGTTATCTTTAAACAAAGAGGAAGCCAGTGCCCAGAAATCAAAACATCGATTAAGTTTTTTTTTTTCTCTTTTTTCCGGTATAGAGAGATAATGCTCTACTTTTCTGTGACGGGTTGCTACAGAATTTTCTGGAAAGAGTTAGCAGTCACAGTTATGTTTTAACGCCAGCGAAATGTTACTTTGTGTACTAATAAATTGATACTGAAGATGAAATGCATTATAGTTAATGCATTTTATCTTCAGTATTAATTATTTAAAAATTATTAATACTGAAATTTAGAAAATTTTATTATTTTTAAGAAATATTCATTTTGAAAATCAGATGTAAAAATAAATATTATGGATTTTATGTCGTTTTCATACACGAAAAACACGTTTCATCATCCTCAGTGGCGCAACAGTCCCATGGAGGGCCAAGGCCGCCTGCCTACTGGCCAGATTTCGAGACAGGAGATGTTTTCGTATTTACGGGGTAGGGTTGTCAGCCGCATGCCTAACACTGTACAGTCATATTAGACCGGGACCTACGGTTTAAAGTGGATTTAGAACCATTACAAACATCCATGGCACCGCCGGGCTGAACCCGAAACCTGTGGTTCCTAGCGCCAGTGAAAAATACGTTTATTCAAATGTAAATTCATTTTATCTTTTTATACTTAAAACATTTAGATTGGGCCTGAATGGATTTAGCGCTCTGGCGCTCGGTAGGTTTAGTCCCGGCGGCGCCATGGATGTGTAGTGGTTTAGGTCCCGGTCTAACACGATCGTAGAGCGTTGTGGAGAGTGACATTAAAAATAAGGAAAAACTACTGTTCATATATATTGTGATTAGGGGATTATAGTATTTGTTGCTTCACATTCCCATATACCACTTCATTCATTATCAACATTTAGATTTGTTTATAAATAATTTGTTTTCGGCCCTGATGGCCGAATGCAGCGCTGGTACCACAGGTTTCGGATTCGAGATGTGGATGTTTGTAGTGGTTCGGAATACATTTAAGCCGTAGGTTCCGGTCTAATATGACTAGCGCGTTGGGCGTAGGGTTGACAACACTACACCGTAAAGTCAGACTTCTACCTACGGGTGCTCCATCACACCAGAAGCTGTCCTCTTTCCCTTCAACCATGAGACCACATGGGTTCATGGGGGTTTGTCTAAATGTTGCTGCCTAGGACAAGAAACAACATAATTTTTGTTAAAGACATTAGTAGCACAGGTCTTGGACACTTTTTGTACCTTATTTTGGATTAACTATAGCTAATTTGCAGATAAATTTAAGTTTTTGACATATATACTGTAGATTAGCTATAGCTAGCCTAGCCTAGCCTAGTTAGATTTAATAAACAAAATCCTAAATTCTAAAAGATTTTGACTTACGTACTGTGACTTGATAAGCTATAGCTAATCCGTAATATAGAAGTTCATAAGTATTTTTAAAATTTTTTTCCCCGTGTGGGTTCTGGTTAGAATAGCCCCACTGTAGCCCATAACATGTCGTAAAAAACGACTAAAATGGGTACCCAATGCCGGGGTATTACCGGGTGGGGTAAAGTCAGATTTCTCCCTTTGGGTACACCATGTCTTTGTGTCTAATGTTAATGACAAAAGAAGCTGCATTTTTACCCTTTATCATAACTTGTCTATTTTTAAGACACACGGATTCATGGACTTGGTCCACATCAGGGGTGGCCAACCCAAATGATCTCGCGGGCCACTTTGGAAATGCATCCTAACTCCACATGTTGCGTATAAAATTATATATCCCCTTATTAGATTGAGACCCACTGTAGACATTTTTTTGGAGTGGAAATTTGAAATATAGTGATTATTATTTTTGTGTTTACTATTATTTTTACATGTAAATACAGATTATATAATAATGATGATACTAAACGCACATTGTAAACAAATATATAAATATAAAACGAAATAATTAATATTTATTTTACTAGTGCGATATGTGTTCTATATTACGTGTGTTATATGTTATATTCTGTGTAAAGCGCGTAGTAAAATAAGTGCTTATAATGTTCTCTTGAGAATTTATTAAAAGAGTGAGTTTTTGAAAAGAGTATTACAGATTTAACTTTGTTGTGGCAAGTTGCCATAGAGTTTCACTGTTTTAAAATGAATTGCAAGTTGTAAAAATAGGTTAGTTCCGGCACAGAGTATATTTAAAAAAATTAAAATTATTTTTCATCAAGTTATAAATAACCGAATAATATGTATTGACATGCATTTTTTTTTTTCTTTTTTTATATTATATATATAAATGAATGTACATTTAATTATAGATTCATGGAAGGACTAATATAATTTATGTAAATCAGAAATAAAGTATAAATAATTTAATTATTTGTTTTATTAAAAAGTGTCAAAAAAAAGAAAATGATTATTATTCATAATCTCAGCCAATATCATTATTATACTAGTTTTTCATGAGCTAGTGATACTGTAAGCGTTCAAAAATACCCTGGTTCAAATTATCTAACAGTATGTAGTGTATTTTTCAAAAATGGGGAGACCGGATGCTGATTGTCTCAGAATGTCTCTCATTGGAAGTCAGAGGGGCTCTCTTGACGGAGGTGTCCAGGTTGTGGCACACATGTGTCCAAAAAATTATGATGATTAACAAATTGTATAGAATTGATATTTGACGGATTTATACGGTGAAGATAATGCTTATAGAAAACAAAACACTTTTAGAATTTATGTTTTGTAGTGTGCAGGTTGGAGAACCAATTTGTAATTGGATGGGGTTGTGTTGAGACACTTAAGGCACATGTTTTAGAAGTCACAGCTTTATTTCACACATGCTCGAAAATCACACACATACAAGCAATATTTAATATGAAGATATAAAATTATAGATTCATGGAAGATTCCACTTCTAAACTGAAAACCCGAAACTCGGATACGCGCAGGATGCTCGAAATATAAATTCTCTCCGGGTGAGAGTTAGTAGCCCAACTGACCATTTCCCTGAATGCCACAGGAAGATCTCCTGCCATTGTGTAGGAGGAGGCACAGTCTTAAATAGTGTAGGAGGAAAGGCAGCCTGGTTACATTCTTCTAAAATGATTCATTTGTTGAGAGGATTTTTTTGCGTGCAATGGATAATATGAGGGAATCTAGTTGAAGAGGGAATCTAAATTAATTTTTGTTACTGTGCCTGCTATATTACATTAGATAAAATTAAATTAGTTGCAGTCGTGATAAAATAAATTTCACTACTACTTTTATATTTCAGCGCATTTAAAAAGAATATTTTTTAATTGAAGTTCCTTATGATAAATATAATATTGTATCAAGGCCTCATTAGCGGGCGTGGTGGGCCAAGGCCGTCTGCCGTTTTATTATGGAGTGAAGTTGTCAGCCCTATGCTCTACAACCATGTTAGACCGGGATCTAGATTTTACAATGGATTCCGAACCACTGCAGACATCTATGGCACCGCCGGGATTTCGAACCCGAAACCTGTGGTACCGCTAGTCAAACGGCCATCAGGTCCCTTTTACATCATTAGAATTTCTAATAAAGCAATTATAATAACTGCTTGCTATTTGGTGAAATATTAATAAAAACAAATGTTGAATATGAAACACGAATGTGAAAAAAGAATAGTTAAGCATTATTGATAAGCTTACCGCCGGGATTTGAAGAAGCCTGTGACACCGAGCCAGTGCCAGAGTGCTAGTCCATCTAACAATCACGATGATATATTTTCGTCTACACTAAGTATGGATAACATAAAATTTCTAGGCCGGTTAGTCTTTCCATTTGTTTTTTAGAAAATAGAAAAAGAATGAGAGCGCTTATTCTATAGAAGAGTGTCCATTATGAATTTCCGTAGCACCTGCGACTATTGTTGATTTAATAAAATGCCATTCCCATTTTAAAATGGCCAATAAACTTCGTATTCACATTGGTTGGCTAGAAAATATATGATGAATCACTGGCGTGATATTACTTGTAAGCAAATCGGAAAAAAAATTATAAAGCAATTTAACTTTTGAGGTTTAACGGTAATTATTATTTTCAAAAATAAGGACTAAAATAAACATTTCAAAATAAAGAATTTTATTTATACAAATAGTACGTATAATACGCACACACAAATTTGTTTGGTTTTGTCGTTCAACGGTTATTTTTGTACACTTTAGGCTAATTAGATTGAGACCTACAGTTTTACTACTTCTACTACACCACACCACTGTGCTTAGTGCTCAGTTGCCTATATACAGTTTGGGAATGACGTGGGTGAGAAGAAGTCTGATTGGAATGTGTGACGCTCTACAGTCATAGGAAAGCGGGACCTATGGCTTAAAGGGGATTCCAAACCACTACAAACAACCATGGCATCGCCGGGAATCGATGTTAAGAACCGGTAATTAAACCTGTAAAGTGTATCACTAAATCTGTGGTACTGAGCGCCAGAGCGTTAGCCACTCGGCCGACTTACAAATTTAACGTGAATTCCAAATCACTCGCAAACATCCATGCCACCTCCAGGATTTGAACTTGAAGTTTGTGGCATCAATGCCAGAGCGCTAGTAAAAGGGGGATGAGGCCGCTGATAAATTTTAAATTTATGGGGGAAAAATTACACTTATTTTCCAAATTTTTCTGATATCCACATATTCCTACCTTCATTAGTTTCATATAGACAATTCAATTATATTTTTATTACAATAATCATATGTGAAATTTGTTACAGTAATATACACTGAAGTGACAAAAGTCATGGGATACCTCTTAATATCGTGTCGGCCCTCCTTTCCCCCGGCGAAGTGCAGCAACTCGACGTGGCATGGACTCAACAAGTCGTTGGACGTCTTCTGCAGGAATATTGAGCCATGCTGTCTCGATAGACGTCCATAATTGTGAAAGCGTTGATGGTGCAGGATTTTGGGCACGAACAGACCTCTCGATGATGTCCCATAAATGCTCGATAGGATTCATGTCGGGCGATCTAGGTGGCCAGATCATTCGTTGGAATTGTCCAGAATGTTCTTCAAACCAATCGCGAACAGTTGTGGCCCGGTGACATGGCGCATTGTCATCCATAAAATCCCATCGTTGTTTGGGTACATGAAGTCCATGAATGGCTGCAAGTGATCTCCAAGTAGCTGAACATAAGCATTTCCAGTCAATGTTCGGTCAAGTCTCACCAGAGGACCAAGTCCATGCCATGAAAAAACAGCCCACACCATTACGGAGCCACCACCAGCTTGAACAGTGCCTTGCTGACAGTTTGGGTCCATGGCTTCGTGGGGTCTGCGCCACACTCGAACCCTACCATCAGCTCTTACCAACTGAAATCGAGACTCATCAGACCAGGCCACGGTTTTCCATTCATCTAGGGACCAACCGAAATGCTCATGTGCCCACGAGTCGCTGCAAGCGATGTCGTTCTGTCAGTAAAGGCACTCGAGTCGGTCTTCTGCTGGAAGAACCAAAAAAGCCAAATTTCTCCGCACAATTCTAACAGACAAGTCCCTTGTACGTTCCACATTGATTTCTGCGGTTATTTGACGCAGTGTTGCTTGTCTGTTAGAATTTACGACTCTTTGCAGATGTCGCCGGTCTCGGTCGTTAAGTGCAGGCGGTCGAGCACTGCGCTGTCCATGGTGGGATGTTATGCCTGAATTGTCATACTCTCGGCACACTCTTGACACAGTGGATCTGGGAATGTTGAATTCCCTAACGATTTCCGAAATGGCATGACCCATGCGTCTAGCTCCAACTAACATTCCGCGTTCAAAGTCTGTTAATTCCCGTCGTGCGGTCATCATCACGTCAAAACCTCTTCACATGAATAACTTGAACAGAAATAAAAAAGCTCTGCGAAAGCACTGCGCATTTATACCTGTTCTACGCACGCGATGCTACTGCCATCTGAAAATTTGCATATTGCTATCCCAAGACTTTTGTCACTTCAGTGTACTTCTTTATATTTGCTATATTGTGCCTTCGTTTGATTTGGTTTGTTGCTCAACGGTCATTTTGTGTACACTTTGGGCAAAACAGACCGGGACCTACAGTTTTAATGTGGATTCGAACCACTCACAAACACTGCCAGGGCCAGGATTCGAACCTGAAGCGTGTGGTACCACAGGCCAGAGTGATAGCCATTTGGCCATCAGGCCGATGCGCTTTCGTGTGCATATTGTGCGCTTTTCGTGTGCATATTGTGCGCTTTCGTGTGCATATTTCTCGCATGCTCATTTTAGAGAGGAGAAAAAATCAACATATAAACAAGATGAAACATTTTTTTTTCATATTAGCATTTTGAAAATTCTAACAAAACAGGTAAAAATGAACCTGTGTTTGTAATTTTATTAATTAAAATACCTCTCCTCCCATCAAAACTCATTTTATAATTCCTCATTGTTGCAATAATCTTTAATTTAATCTTATAAAGCCAATAACACAGTTGTTCACCTAACCTTCTATTTATCACTGCAAACATATTGCATAACAAACCATTCACAGAAAAACCTAACTGTATCCGTAGTTGCCCTACTTCTGTGATGAAAATACACCTTAATGCTGTCTCCCAAATTCAACAGCGGCATTTGATCGAGCTTTTTTTTTCCCTTAAGCGACATTAATCGAGTTTTATCAGTATAGAATCTGGCAATGGGGGAACGATCAAAGGGGGTGGGATGGTTGACCGTGACATTGGTAGTAGGCGTCCGTAAATCGATGGAATGTGTTTTCGGTTGCCATGGTGACGGGGCAAATAACACTCAGGACCGTCGCTCCGCGCGCTAAATGGCATTAAATACCAGAAAGTAGACTTTTTGGAATGACATCCATGACAAAAGATGACACGTGGTGAATGTAAATAGAAGAATGGAACAAATATCATCACAATTGGTTGCAGAACTAATTAAATTACGACATATTGAGGTTGGTTCTTGGGTTGCAAGATTTCTTGCTGTTTCACGGTGTTCATCAGCTAACGGTGTGATTATGTTCTGATAAGTTCAATGTCAAAAGTTTCTTTTATATATTCGCCGCCTAGTATAGGTTTTACCGTTTGTTATTTGGAATGTTACTACCTGAAGGTCATATCTCTTGGTTTGGATAAATTTTGAAAAGACACTGATTCTTTGTATGTAACATCTTTTCGCTTTGTCAATCAGTTGTTTTTTTTTTTCAAGGTTCCTATCTGTCTAACCAATTTAAAATACTGTTCATTTCATTTATTTTAATTTTTTTTTTTGCATTACAAAAGTTACCACTTACAGTCAATATTAAAAAATATATCTATACAAACTAATAATATATTGATAAATATCTTCTATAACGATTCGTTCAACTCGCATAAACACAATTCACTTCTTTTTCCTGCCCAGCTTGCAATGTTAATAACTTCAAAACTATACATTGCTGTTCTTACTAACCCCCTGGTGTAGAAAAGTCTACACCAGATCCTGAAGACCCCATCGCAGACAACTGGGGCATGGATAAGGGTAATATGCAGCTTCACTTTTTAGCGAGGATCCACGAGGATCCACGAGGGCTGAAGACTGGCTCAAGACAACTCTCTGCGGTCCTATTAGACCAGGACCTAAGGTTTAAAGTAGATTCGAACCACTATAAACATCCATGGCACCGCGCGCAAGAGCGCTAGACACCCGGCCATTCAGGCCATAAACTAGACATAATTTGGAAAATCTAAATATACCATCATGTAGAGAAAGATTGTGAGCAGGGCGCCATGTAGAGCGGAGTGGGGAAGAGGAGTGGTTTGACTTAAACATAGTATCATTGCAGAATGATGTATGGGCGTTGATTTCAAAAGGACCAGTGTATTTTATCGTTCTGTTTCAATAAATATCTACACCATTCATTCGTTCATTCCTTTGTTTCCTTATTTCATCTACTCGATTCAGCCCCCTTCAAATCTGGTCACAGAAATATTTCCACACATTAAGATAGATCAGAGTACTGTGCTTCGTTTTTCTTTTTATACAATATCTTATACAAAACGATAAGATTATTTCAACAGGTAAATAAAAACGAATATCATGATAAAATCAAAATGGATTTCCAATGCTCTGGTCCTGTGTGTTTTCTGTGTCGATGTGCTTTCTTTAAACATTAATATGTTGTTATTTTCAAATACATCGAACACTAATTTTAGGTAATTCTTAACTTTTGTTTTAAATACCAACGTCATACAGTATTCAGGAAGAATAATGATCAAAAACTGTCATTTCGAAAATATAAATAAATATTTTTGAAATGTATATCAAAATTTGGACACCTCAAAACCTTAAATTGATGGGGGTTGTTAAATAAATATTTAGCAATATTATACTTTTCCAAAAATTTGTATCTAGTAAATATTTATTTTAAATTTTTTTCTTTAATTCAAAACTAACATAAAAAAAAATTTCTGCTCAAAGTTTGATAAAAAAACTTAATTTCGTCCTATTTTTTTCCCCTATATTAATGACTATTCTCAGTAAATTTTTCACTTTAAAATCTTCGAAATGAAGAATAATAAAGATGAAATAGTATAGAAAACTATTATTTATTTTTATTTTATTATTATTATGTTTGACGATGATGTTATTCTGATATAAGTCTTTGACATCGCTAAAAATTATAAACTTAATAGAAAATAAGAGTTATTGTTATTATTTAATATGTTCGAAGAATACAATACATGTACGATTAATTTTCCATAAAAAAAAAAACGCACCTTTATCACTTGGCATTTCTATTTGATTATAGAATTATGTGGAACATAAGTCGCAGATACTTAATAATAAGTAATACAGAGGTCAAATCACGTGTTCTGTATTGCATTTTGAATTATGATCTTCTTGTAGAGTGAACGAGAATTTAAAAATTTTTGTTTTTAATTTGTTATGTATATATGAAGTCTTAATAATTTTGAATTTAAATAAAGCGTAAAAATGAACCTTTTTTTTTTTTAATATGTCAGATGAAATTAAAATTATCAAAATTCACTGGAAAATTGCAAAAAATATAATGTTTTGTTTGTTATCCCACTTGATCGACAGCAACATCTAGACTAAGTCAATGAACTCGTGTGGTGTCATGGAAGGAGGGAAAGGGGGAGGGGGAAGAAGTTTGACTTAGCTGAAGAATTATGGCAGTGCCTTCCGAAGGATTTTTAGGGTCAACTACCCCACATTTGCATATCGTACGGGAGAAACCTGGAAAACTTCCACAGGTAGTTCGATTTACGAAGCAAGTTGCTGAACATCAACGAACCCCATCGAGTCCCCTTGTTTCTTAAAACAATTTCTACAACCAAAGCCGCCAGATGAGGGAACCTCAGTTCTTAATGCTCACCAGCGGCGCAAGTTGCCACTGAGCCACAAGTCGGGCCAAAAATATAATAAAAGAAGTCATACAAATAAATTTCAATTAATGTCCTTGAATTTGTATCTATATATTCAAAATAAATTTGGAATAGTCGAAAAGTTGAGAACATCATAAAAATTACAATTTTTTTTTTTTTAAAGCAAAAAAGTTTTTTTAGAATTTGTTTTTAGTTGCATTTTCTAATATTTTTTTGGTAGCTTAGCCCTTTTAGGTACATATATAAAAAATTCGTTAACAGAAACAAATATATTCATGTTTTTTTATTATTATCTTATGGCCGATTGTTATTTTCTTATGACCTCCACCCTGATGTAGGAAAGAAAAAAAAAAACTTGGGAAGTTTTTGCGAACTCAAAAAAAATTCCTGCATTGAAATGAGATTGATTCTATGTCAAACAACAATCATGAAATATTTTGTTCCCTCTCTTTTTATGAACTTGGAGTCAATATTTAAGATTTGACATTGACATTGGTATTATTGCGTGCTAAGTAGATAAAAAAAAATACGATGACGATACTTTTATCGATGTTTTTATTTTTTAAAAATTTCAGATATCAGAAAAAATTATTTTCAGTTTTTCCAAGACATACTTAAATACAAAATAGTTTACAAACGAAACATTTTAAAAAATGATTTGAAAAATAAAGAAATGATATTTTTTTACATACTATTTCAGCCTTGATCTTCAGAAAGAAAAATAAAATAATATTTTTTAAAAAAAAAAAGCATGCGATAAGACACCTTTACGAAGATCAATAATTTTTCTTCATATTTCTTATTCCTTATTTCTTTATATTTTTATATATTTCTTATTTATTTCTGATTTTTTTCAGAGAATATCGTTTGAGGTTATTATTATTAACATTGCATGGAATTTTATAAAGTGTATACTAAAACATGCATTTATTTTACTAAATTATACTTTTAAAATTTCGTGTCAAATTATTTATTTTTCATGAACGATTTTTTTTTGAAAGAGTTAAATTTAAATTTTTCACCATGTTTCCTCTTACACACTGGCAAGAGCTCCCTTCTGTGGCCTTCAGGAGAAATGGTCAATTGGACTACAGAACTCTCACCCGGAGAGAAAGTATATTTCGCTCATCCTGCACGTATTCGAGTATCGGGTTTTCGACTTAGAAATTTAGTCCTTCCCCGAATCTATAATTTTCTGTCTTTAAATGTGTTAAATATCGTGTGCCTCTAATTGTATGTGTTGTGTCAATAAAGCTGTGAGTTCTGCAACCTGTGCCTGAACTATTTCAACTCAACCACGCCTGGTTACAATCTACAAATTCAGCTTTAGTATTTGATTATTAGCAATTATTGATTTATTAATTTTATACTAATTATTTATTATTGATTTTTATGTAATTTAATATTATTTAGGTATCTTTATTAAATTTGTTTTATTTATTTATTTTAACTTCAGGGGTTTCTACATTTTACGTATTTCGTAAACAATTAAGAAAATTTGCATATTTTCTCCAATTCTCTTAAAAAAATATTGGATGAAATAAAATAATATAATACTTCCAAACAAAAATGCAAATCTTTAATGTGGAATACGCAAGTATGCGTGTGGGTGGTGCAAATATAAGAACAGGCTATGGTCGCACACATGGCAGTTTTCATGGCAGTATGGTCGCACACATGCATTTTTTTTTTTTGCTCTGACATCTCGACGAATTTCATAGAGTACTTATTAATATAGAGTACTTATAGAGTATTAGTATATTTACCACTTATAGAGTTATTATTGGGCCTAATGGCCGAGTGACTAGTGCTCGGTGCCACAGGTTTAGGGGTTCGAGACCCGACGGTGCCATGGATGTTTGTAGTGGGTTCGGAATCCACTTTAAACCGTAGTTCCCGGTCTCATAGGACAGTTGGGCGTAAGGCTGACAATCCTTCCCTGTAAAAGGAAACTTCTCTCGAAATCTGCCAGCAAACAGACGGCCTTGAGCCATCATGAGGCTATTGCGCCACTGATGACGATAATCATGAATTATTATTATTTTTGCAATATTCAAAGAAATTCTAATAATAATTTAAATAATAATAATGAATGTTTAGATTATGGAGGGTAATCGTGGGAGTAATTGGTGTCAGTGCAGTTTAAAAGCAGATTGATGCTCACCAGTGTCAAACATTGCTCCTGAACCACATGTCAGCCCAACCTAATTATAGTGATATAACAAGAGAATATATATATAAAAATGTTAGGGAATTTCCATTTTGTGTGTGTATGCTGCTCGCAGCAGCAGAGTTAGAGTGATTTCTGCAGCCTGTGGCTTTTGTAAATCAATGCATTTCCTACTTTAGATGGATGTTTCTTCTTTTTTTTGTACATAGATAGGCCTAGATTTGTTTATGTATACT
This sequence comes from Caerostris extrusa, assembly GCA_021605095.1. NCBI lineage: Eukaryota > Metazoa > Arthropoda > Arachnida > Araneae > Araneidae > Caerostris > Caerostris extrusa. The sequence continues at coordinate 27,675 of BPLR01002238.1, forward strand.
GTGGAAAATGTAATGAGAATTTGTTAGAGATCATTACTTCAAATGTGTGTCTGTCGTATTTGAGAAAACTTTTGAAAACTACTTTCAAGGAGTTTGATTGTTGATGTGAGACACGTACACAAATTGTCACGAACACCATCAAATTTCTTTATCTTTTTACTGCAAAAAGCTACATGTGATGGCAATAAATGCCATTAACGGATTTTGAACCTGAGCTCTCCACTGGAGTACCAAAAGGGTAATACCCTGGTAAAAATTAACGTTACCAATGAGCAACGAATCAGGATATGTGTTAGAAACCAAACTAGGCTGCTTTAGAGCTTTCAATACCACGCACTAGATTTTTGGATATTTTCATCACAGAATTTACAATATCGAAAATAATATATTAAAGGACAAATACTATATGCCTTATTAACATAGTCATGTTACTGTCTGATTTTTTTGCAAATAAGCCAAGTGGGTAGCGATTTATGACAGTTACAATTTAATTATAAATCTTAGAAGTCTTTGGTCCATCTACCAGTACTCGAATTTGGCTTCAGGTTCGAATTCCCAGGCTTGGTTCGAATCCTGGCGGTGGCATGGATGTTTGTGAGTGGTTCGGAATCCACTTTAAACTGTAGGTCCCTGTCTGTTTAGTCCTCGTGTGCACAAAATGTCCGTAGAGCGACAAACCAATCTATATTATTCCAAAATTGTGGTTAGAATCATATTTCTATTATTTTAAGTCATTGCTAATTTTTTTCATGATGTGTTTGACTCAATTAGAAATGGCACCACCATCACCATTATGAAAAACTCTAAAAAAAATTGAAAAAGCATCATTTAACTGTAAAAATAAAATTCTTTACCATTTATTTTCATGTTAATCATCAAATAGCTGGCAAAAAAATAAACTTCAAACAATAAAAAAAAAAAAATATATCTTTTGTGGCAAAAGTAGATCAAAGTTTAGTGAATTAAAAAGCTTTTTATTCAATATAATACTTCAAGGCACTAAAAGCTCGCTGACCTGAATTCGAAATTCCATTTTTCTGAGCCTATATTTACATGCACTTGCATATTATTTTCAATCGATACTTGGTGACCTATATAGGTATGAGTAAATGAATAAACACAACAAGCACCAATGTAGTTAATACTTATATTTATGCATTTGACCCTTGCATGTGATGTGTAGAACATTTCAAATACTTATTTTTAAATGCTTTTTTTATTCCTATGTTCTAAATATCTACCAATAGCGAACCACTTTTACAAAAATTTTAGTTCAGAAATGTTTCAATTCAAAAAATTATCGAACTAAATTGCGAAAAAAAAATTAAATGACATTTAGTTTTGAACCAAATATCGTTGTATATAGTATTTAGTAAAATATCGTTGGCAAATTTCCCTTTTAAACTTTTGAGTAAATTTATAATTTTAATTATTTTTTTTTATTTATTTTTGATAATTATTTATAGTAATGAATTTAAATTGATAAAACATGTAGACTTTAAAAATATTTTTTTAAAGTAATATTTTTTATTTACAGTTAGACTATTTAGACATTATTAGAGACTTTTTTTTTAAAATTTATTTTTTGTATCTTTAAAAACAGGTCTAATTTTAATACTGTTTTATATGACTGAAATTTAATGAGAGCTTAAATATTTACAGTAAATAATAATAATAAGTTTTTTTGATGAACTTTTTATGCATTTTTTACTTTTTACACAATTGTCTTGTCAATATACACTGAAGTGACAAAAGTCATGGGATAGCAATATGCAAATTTTCAGATGGCAGTAGCATCACGTAGAACAGGTATAAATGCGCAGTGCTTTCATTTCATTTTTTCAAGTTATTCATGTGAAGAGGTTTTGACGTGAGGATGACCGCACGACGGGAATTAACAGACTTTGAACGCGGAATGTTAGTTGGAGCTAGACGCATGGGTCATGCCATTTCGGAAATCGTTAGGGAATTCAACATTCCCAGATCCACTGTGTCAAGAGTGTGCCGAGAGTATGACAATTCAGGCATAACATCCCACCATGGACAGCGCAGCGGTCGACCGCCTGCACTTAACGACCGAGACCGGCGACGTCTGCAAAGAGTCGTACATTCTAACAGACAAGCAACACTGCATCAAATAACCGCAGAAATCAATGTGGGACGTACAAGGGGACTTGTCTGTTAGAACTGTGGAAGAGAATTTGGCTTTCTTGGGCTATTCCAGCAGAAGACCGACTCGAGTGCCTTTACTGACAGAACGACATCGCTTGCAGCGAATCTCGTGGGCACGTGAGCATATCGGTTGGTCCCTAGATGAATGGAAAACCGTGGCCTGGTCCGATGAGTCACGATTTCAGTTGGTAAGAGCTGATGGTAGGGTTCGAGTGTGGTGCAGACCCCACGAAGCCATGGACCCAAACTGTCAGCAAGGCACTGTTCAAGCTGATGGTGGCTCGTAATGGTGTGGGCTGTTTTTTCATGGCATGGACTTGGTCCTCTGGTGCGACTGGACCGAACATTGACTGGAAATGCTTCTGTTCAGCTACTTGGAGATCACTTGCAGCCATTCATTGACTTCATGTACCCAAACAACGATGGGATTTTTATGGATGACAATGCGCCATGTCACCGGGCCACAACTGTTCGCGATTGGTTTGAAGAACATTCTGGACAATTCCAACGAATGATCTGGCCACCTAGATCGCCCGACATGAATCCCATCGAGCATTTATGGGACATCATCGAGAGGGTCTGTTCGTGCCCAAATCCTGCACCATCAACGCTTTCACAATTATGGACGTCTATCGAGACAGCATGGCTCAATATTCCTGCAGAAGACTTCCAACGACTTGTTGAGTCCATGCCACGTCGAGTAGCTGCACTTCGCCGGGCGAAAGGAGGGCCGACACGATATTAAGAGGTATCCCATGACTTTTGTCACTTCAGTGTATAATACACTTGTTTATGTTTCAAACAATCCTCAAAACAATATAATTTTGGTTTGATTTGACGCTCTACAGTCAATTTTTTGCACACTTTAGGCTAACTAGACTAGGACCTACAGATAAGCGTGGGTTCCGTACTACTACTACTACTACTACACCACTGTGCCTAGAGCTGAGTTGTTCCTTTATAGTTGGGGAATGATATAGGTGAGAAGTCTGATTGGGCTCTATGATGCTCTACGGTCCTACGAGACCGGGACTTACGGTTTAAAGTGGATTCTGAACCACTACAAACATCCATGTCAGTGCCGGGACTCGAACTCGAAACCAGTGGCACCGAGGGTCAAAGCACTAGCCAATCGGCCATCAGGCTCCCAAATCCAAACCATTAACAAGCATCCATGTCCCGTCGGATTCGAACCTGAAAGCCTGTGGCACCAAAGGCCAGAGCGCTAGGCATTGGTCCATCAGGCTGCATATAATTTTGAGTTTTTATATTTATTATTGTTGTTCTTAGTTCTGAAGTTAACGTAACTGTATCCTATCAATTCAATTTATAATTTAGAAGCGAAATACTTATAAATCAAGGATCCACATTCTTCCTCATGTTTAAAAAAATCTATATTTCTCAGTAAAAATTATTGCACTTGTGATGAATTATCAAATTTATATATCCTATTTTACTATACTTTTGGAATATTGTGCTATTATAACATTTAACTGTAATAAAAGTGTACTATACAAAATGAGTAAGAATTTATGTAATAGTATGTAAAAAATTATAAAACGCACAAAAATATTTTTCACTCTACGGTATATGAGTATACGTGATTCGTGGCTATCTAAACAACGGAAATAAACAGGATTCTTAAATAAAAAAATTCTTTGCGTTTTTTTAAAATCAAGAATAGCTAGCACGAGCAAAACCAAAAAAATCAAAATCATATTATTTTTTGTAATCATGCAAAAAATTACTTAAAAAATATTATTCGCCATTTCACCCGTTGCCATGGTTTCAGCAAGATTGGGAACCAACTCTTTTCTCTATTAAAATTGGATACAATATTTTCAGTGGGGAATTGTTCAGACAAATCATTTGGCTACTAAGGTCTCCAGATTTTTTCAGCCTCAATTTCTTCTTTCGGAATTTATAATTTCATAATTTCGGTGCATCTGATTATTGGAAATATATCATTTGCCTTGATGGAATTTATAGAATTCCTACGATTTTCTGTTTGTTTCAATATTTGAGCATTTTAAATATCATTATTTTCATCTATGCCGGACAATTTTTGACTTCCCAAATAAATTGCTCATATTACTAAATTTACAACTTTGATAATTTAGTTTTTAATTTTTTCTCCTTTATCATAGTTAAAAAGTGAAAAAGTTATTTTGTTAATTCATGTCAAATTCACAAGAGAGTTTAATTATTTTGAGCGATGTATGTATATATATCTAATATATAAAATTCTCGTGTCACAGTGTTTGTTGCCAAACTCCTTCGAAACGGCTCGACCGATTCTTATGAAAATTTTGTGCATATTTGGTAGGGCTGCGAATCGGTCGTAATCTATTTTTTAAACCCCTAAGTGATAAAGGGTGGCCCACCCCAAATATTTTTTAAATTTCTTTGGCAAACCAATGTAGTGGCAACAATGTAGTGTTTTTTTAATTTTTTAGTCATGACATTACAGCACGTGTGCTTAAACAAAAATTAAAGTCTTTAATCGGCTTCATTTTTTGAGTTTTATTTATTAAGTGATCTTATATAAATCAACACGTGTTGTGAACTCGCGCTAACCACGGCCGTTGCTTTGCCTGTATATAATACGCAACATTTTTATGGGAATAGTTTTAATTTAAAAGAGATATATTTACGTGTTAAATAAATATACGCGTTTTATCATTGTTAAAGGTAAGGCAAATAATAAGAGAACAAAATACTGTTATATTGGCACGTGTAGCGCGTTTTAATTTCTGAAGTTGTTTTAAGTTAATGTTTTGTTAAGTTATATTCTTTGCACGTGTAGTATCTTGAATTATATTTAATGTTAAGTTCAGCAAAATTGGCAACTTTATTATTGTTCTAAGAAAATAAAGATGGCTGAAATTCCGTGTCACGATGTTTTGTTCGCGATGAACTCCGAAACTAACCATCCGATTTTAACTCTTTTTTTTTAAATGTGTGTTTTTGTTCCAACTTGAGTAGATAGGATAGTTTTTTTCAGATTTGTTTCGTATTTAATTGCAAAATCGTTTAAAATCTACCATTGAGGAAAGCGCCAATCTTGCAACCTGAATTTTCGCCAATTTTCTGCCAATTTCTTTAGGTTGCAATACTTTAATTAAGAGGAATTCGTAGCTTCATTTTCGAACAATATAATGACTATTTTATTGCTATTTCGATAATTAATTGCAGAATTCTTATTTGCATAATTTCATCGTTGGAGTAAAAGTTTGTTTCCACCACAGACGAAAGATATACCACAATAAGGATGGGCGCCGTGTCTCGATGCCTGTACTACATAACCGTAAAATTCTCATGTTCTGAATATTATTGTTTTATGTACTACTTTAAATTTTGTGAAAATTATATTGTATGAAATTTATATTATTTCTATGAGAAATAAATCAAATGTATGTAAGTATTACCTGATTTGATTATCAATATTTTTTTTATTTTTCTAAGTTTGAATTTGAATTGGAATAAAATATATTGAATGAAAAGTTGTGAATCAAAACATTGAACTTTTCTATGCTTAAGTTTGTCAACATGTGTTGTATTTGATTAGAATTCTAAAATGAAATGTGATCTACAAGATAATATAATATAAATATAATTTTAAAGAAAGATGATGAATTTTCAAAGATTTTTTTGAAAAGTGTGAAAATGAAGTAAACTCTGCAATTATTTGATATAATGATAACATTAAACTTTTATAAAGGTATTATAAAGTTGCAAGTTTAAAATCAAAGGACATTTAATTTTAAAAACTTTTGTTATTTGAAAAAACAAAGAATTTGAGTTATAAATTTGAGTGATTTTGAATATTGTCGAAGAAAAAAATTGATAAATGGTACTTTTAAGTTGGAAGTTATTTAAAGGAAACAAAACAAATAAAATAAGTGTTTATATTAATGAAGGAGAAATTTAAAGCTCAATAACACTTTTATGTATGTACATTTGTTTTTATTTATATTTAAAATAACTTATTTGAATTTTTATGCATTTTGTATTCATTCAAAACATCACAATAAAAATATTTATGTTCTAAATGCTTTGAAACTTCATGTAAAAGTTTTCTTTAAATGTATGAAAGGAATAGAACATGGAAATTAACCTAAATTCATAAATTATTTTTATTTTAGTTTTAAACTAAGAATTTTTGTAAATTTGTAAAGAAAAGTTTGTGTCGACAAACTTTAAACATACAAATGTACAAATAACTGAGATATAAATTTGAAAACTGTATATTACCTACATAAGGATATTCCCGAAAAAATACTTGCAAAGGAAAAACTATTCATGTTTTATTTATTTTTGAATTATAAAATTTTGCAACAATATCACATTTTTGCAATGTTTATCCATATTTTAAAGAATAAATTGTATAAAGAATAGTTAAAGTTATATTTTTATGTGAAATTCAAAGGTTTTGAATATATTTAATCAAAACACTTGCAAAAAGGCTAAATATTTTAAATTCAGGTCATTTCATATTAAAAAGCCTTTGCAAATAGCAGGGAGTTGTAAAAAAAAAGTTTGTCGAGCAAATTTTAACTTTTTCAAAACAAAGCTCAGAAAATATTTACAGCTTTAAGGAAAAACAAAACTATATTTTTTAATAAATAAAGACTATGAACTTGATACTTCAATGGCATTTTAATATATTTACAACATTTTAAAAAGTAATATATCTAATTAAAAGTTGTTTTTAGCTTTTTCTTCAGAATGAATTTTTATGCTTTTTGTTTTCATGTGAAACACCATAACACAAGTAATTTTTGATCCAAATGCTACAAAACTTTGTATTTATGTTTTCATAAATAATTACAGGATAGACCTCTGAAAATGATTATATAGCTACATAAATATTTTTATTTCAATTATTAAACTTGGAATTACATGCAAATTTTGGAAGAATTTTGTGTCGACAGCATTTAAACTAGCACAAAATAATAAATAATAAAGATATAAATTTACCAGAGGTCTATTCACTGTAAAATGTTAGTACAAAACAAATACAAACTTAGAAATTTAAAAAAAATATTGATTTGATTTCAGGTTTTGTAACAGTATCAATTTTTTGGCCATTTTTTACCCTTATTTTAGCTTATAAAATTTTTTTAAAAATAATAATGAAATTTTTTTTATGTGAAATCATTAGTTTTTTAGATACATTCAATCCAAAAATGTGTACAAAAAGATAAAAATTTCAAAAAAATTCCTTCGAAGGTGTTCGTGTACCTTAAACGATCGTTTGCATTTGTATTTTATTGTGAATTTTTTTAAAGTCTTTTTCTTATTATATCCCGATTTTATTTTAATTGTATTGTATTTTTTCAATTATCATTTTCAGTAAACGACCACCAAAAAAATCTAACCTCCAGAATCCGTGTTTCTCCATGGGCAGCTGTATGTTGCATACTCACGTTCGAAAACCATCGAATTTATTTTTTTGACAGAAAGAAATATTGTTCATCGCTTAG
>BPLR01002239.1:0-37073 GCA_021605095.1 Caerostris extrusa
ATATAACAATATAAATACAAATGTTTTATAAAAATATATAAGAAACAAGGAATATAAAATCAAGGTAATTGCCTTTTGTAATATTCGTGTGACTACTTGCTTTTGTTTTACTTTTAAAAACCAGATCATTTCTGCGATCATCTAATATATTTTTCAGCATAATTCTTGAACACACATATTTAATTTGCTTAAAGCTTCTTTAATGTGTCATATAACTGGTATTCTGAGAACAGTTAATCCAATGATAACAATGAAAAAAACTTGATAAATTAAAAAAAATTAAATAATAAAAATATTCCAAGGATTTTAAAGGTTGTATTTTAATATTGCATAAAGTGTCAGATTTTTTATGAGTTAATAAACTTTCTCCATTATTAACACTGAATCTGAGGAAAGTACACTATAAAATAGAGCTTTACGACTATCTTCTTTAAATATCTAGAAAGGTTTTATGCATACAAGATATGCTCAATCGAGAACATTAATTCTATAGATAAATTTCTCGATTTTATCCCTGACATAAAAACAGGTTTCACTAGTGGTTTTGCATCCGTAAATAGGTCTGCTGCTTCTTAATGAAGCACTTCAAAAGAGTTAAGGAATATTTTTGTCTGTAATTTTATACATATTTTATGTTATTAAACTTTTATAGCATTGAAGAAGATGTTTCATAAGTCGCGAAATATGTGGTAGATTAATAAAAGCCACATTTGCATTGCAATGTTAAGATGTTTAAACTTGATATTTTAATTTTGTATATAAATTAAGATAAAAATTTCAATAATTTCATAAATTTTCATTTATAATTTCATATTATGCAATGATGGTGTCAAACTGAAATACATAAAAAGAAATCTGTAATATTTAAATTTTTCCATGAATAACTGAATAAAGTCCTTTTAACACTTCTTATTTCAAAGCGTAACAGACAAAGTTTTTGAATCAATATGAGTAAATATAATCATTTTTTAGAAAAAGTTTTATTTTTCTTCATGCTTCAAATTTTGGATTATCCTTATTAAAAATATGTTACTAACAAGCATAAAAATGAATCTATATTTTTCTATGTATAATGATTTGTAAAAATATAGAAATATAGAGACATATTCAATACTTTAAAAAGTTTTTTTTTTTTTTGTTGAAACATTTTTAAACATTTCTAATTTAAAACGTAATTTTTTTTAAAAAAAAGCTTTAATGCACACTGACATGAAGTAATCAAATAACAACTGAAAACAAACTTTAAAACAGCTGTCAAACAACAACAAACTACAGTCAAATTTTTACCGAGTCAAATATTGCCCACAATTTACGTTATTTTTTAATTGATAAAAACATTTTTCTTTTGTATATACATTACTATAAGCTTCACAATTAAAATTCAGGGAAAACCTGATGTAAAATAATTTGACTTCAGTTAACAAAACCGTACTTCCGATTCAAAATAGCCTTCAAAAAAGTTTAACTTTACATACCAGTGGTATTGAAACAGACAGGAAATAACTGTTAATATATTTCGGAAAAATTAAAATGCAGCCTTTCCAAAATGTAGAAATTAATGTGTTAATATGACCTTAAAGTTTTCAAATGTTCATTTGTTATTATCATATTTTAGTTACACATCTTTTTATTACCGCATCTTTTCTAACATAAGAATTAGAATGTGTCCCTAAAAATAAACTTTTGAAATTTGGATAGGACCTCCTTCGATTTTGTATTATAGCCTAGTATTTTAGGCTATAATACAAAATTGAAGAGTTCCATTACAATTCCAGGTTTCAAAAATAAGTTTTAGAGGTCGCTACCCAGATTTAAAGTTTTGAAATCTAAATCAATTTCTTAAAATTTTAAGTAACTTCTCTTTAAACTGGTAAGAACATAATCAATAGTCAATAACAATTATTGAATGTAATAGATTACTCTCTCTTCCGAACTACAAGCTTAGTCAATTTTCATATTGAAGTGTGAATGTCATGAAGAGATATCTTTAATTACCTCATTACCCCATCTCTTCTAACATAAGAATTAGGGTGTGTCCCTAAAATAAACGTTTGAAATTTGGATAGGATCCCTTCGATTTTGTATTAGAGCCTAATTGTTTTGGTTATAAACAAAATAGAAGAAGAGTTCCATTACAGTTCCAGATTTCAAAAATAAGTTTTCGAGGTAGCTACCCAGATTTAAAACTTTGAAATCTGAATAAATTTCTTAACATTTTAAGTAACTTCTCATCAAACTATAAGCACATAATCAACAGTCAATAACAATTATTGAATATAATAGAGTACTCTCTCCTCACTACAAGTTCAATCAACTTTCATGTTGGGGCATGAATGTTATGACTAGACGCTTATCTCACATTTCCAGCCTGAGCTTCACTTAAGTAGGTCAGTTTACAAACAACCATCGTGTTTAAAATAGTAGACGTCTGTGGTTGTTTTTCTTTTTGCAATGTTTGACTCCCAAGTTATAAACCTAATCAAGAGTTATTGATGCATTATAATAGTGAAACAGTATTATCAAAGTTATTAATATTTTAGTTATAACACTTTTTACTAGCGCCACCAAATAGTAAACCAAACTGATGTCGTATGACTTTTGTGAGTGTCTAAAACACTTGCAAAACTTGTGTTATTATAAACATAACAAGTAATATAAAAAAAAATTTGAACTCAATTCCTACTTTTTTTCACTATATTGCAGAAAGTCCTTTATAAATAATTTTCATTCATTTTCTCCCATATAAAATTAAAATTAAAAAATAATTAAATTTAATTATTGAATTAATATTTTTAAAAACTGTATTAACATCCAGTGTCAGCCACTACAAGTTAAAAAAATGTATTTGAACGTGAGTGGATGAATAAAAAGTATTTTATGAACGATTGAAAATTTGAACAAGATATATATAGGGAGAATGTCAGCTAATAGAAGGAATTGAAAAAAATAAGTCCTTTTATGTCTAACTAAATCAGCTATTAGTTTATTTTCTAAAATTGGACATTTCAAAATCAGCTGTTAGTATTAAATAATGACAGGAACCTTGTATTAAAAAAATACAACGTTTCGGGATGTATTTGCTTGTTTTTGTATGCTCACTAAATTATTGAATAGGGCTGGTGTCTACTATTACAGTAAAACAGTAATATTTGAAATCATTTGAATTTTTTTTTTCAATTGTGAAAGTTGATGTTTGGTTTATCTTTCTACCGTCATTATGTGCACACTTTAGGCTGATTAGACGGGTACCTACTGTTTAACATGTATTCCGAAGCACTCACAAACATCCATGCCACCGCCAGGATTCGAACCTGAAACCTATGGTACCAAAGGCCAGAGCTCTAGCTAATTGGCCATCAGGCCGCAAAAAGTTGAGGATATATTAGTAATTGAGTAATAAATTTATCTAATAAGATTAATATATTTATTTGATTTTGCAACTGTTGATTTTTTAAATATTTAGAAGTGCTAATGCGTTTTATATATTGACTATAGAAATATTATTTTGAAAATATATTGCGATTCCCTGTGCTAAAAGAAATGTTTTAAGTTTGTGACAAAAATAAATGACAAGCGCGGAATCACTTTTTCGGAGTCGCTTGCCTCAAGAATGGCAGATATATAGCAAACTCGATTTTTAACCAGGATGCACTACGAGGCCCACGCTACAATTTAAAGAGATCACATCATGGGAAGGGGGGACTTTCATGGAGAGAATGAGTTCACACTCCCATTTGCTTCTTCTCGAACATAATGGAAAGGCGTTCCAGATGACAAATTTATCAAAATTGTATTCGATGTAGTCAAGGGAATTTTTGCTTCGGTGTTATTTGTTCGGTTTCGAACCGGTATTCTTCTCTTAAATACGTCGGACTCTTAGTCCAATGGAAATGCCTGCATCGTGTAGAAAGTTTCAGGTTCGAATTTGCTGGTTACATTGTTGTAATCAATGATTCAGAAGCGAGGTGATTCGATGGCGGTTGTGACAATCTATATAAAAGATCTCGAATCGATTGCCATGCTGCCTGGTGGGAGTTTACTGAGTTTTCTCTGATACGAAGATAAATGATGGAGAATTACCACTAAAAGAAATCTCCCCTGGAATATTCTATTTTCCACATCACACATCGGTGGGTTGTTCGTGATATATATGAGTTTCACCGATGTTCCACCCTTCCCTTTATAACTGGTAGGGGCTACATAGTCCTAAGTACGAGGTTGAGGTGCAGAGGAAGGGGAAAATAAAAAGGAAAAGGCTCTCAAAAATATTTCTCCTGCAAAAAAAATAATAAATAAAAAAAAAAATAAAACTATTTCTTTCTCAAAAATGAAGAGGAAAAGGCTAAGCATAATATCATAGCAAATAATTTTCATATATATATATATATATATATTATATTTAATCTTATAGTACACAAGCAACTCAATGGCATGCTAAAATTAAAACCATATAGATACCATATAAACATAGTTCATGATTTATAACTTAAATATAATTTCATATTCTCAGGCTTCGGCTTTTTAAAAGATTTCTTAAAATGAGCAAGCATTCCAAAGATGTTGCAGAGAAGTACATTTTCTGTCACTCACTATACTAAATCTGAAAGATTAATGTTTAAGTTCGCCACGAAGGACATTTAATTGATATACAGTTACTATACGTCTGACACTCAATGACTGGATTCTACATAGTTTACTAACTGAGATTGATTAGCGTTTTACAATACCTCATTTAAGTGAGTAGCCGGAATTAACTTAAATTGGGACAAAGATTACGTCTAAAAGGGCAATCATTAAGTATAATGAACAGATATCTATATCAGAAAGGGTTAATTTCTAACTAAACAATTTTGCTTTAATTTAAATTAAAATTCTCGTGACATTTCCGCCCTAGATATGTTGAAATTTTAATACTCATTATTAAACATTAATAAATGCATGTAAATCAAGGAAATATTTTCCTGTGTTAAATTTGAAATAAAAAGAAATATGCAATTTTTATTGTACACACATTTTATTTTGCAGAAAAATATGTAGCATTGTATATAGGAGTTTCGGGAATTTGCTGCGTTGTTTTTATTAATATTTATTTTATTGTTGTTGTTCTGATTCTCGTGCTTCAGGAAGAGCATACGTGTGGGGAAGAAAAGAGCGACATTGCTTTCCAGACTATATTTCAGAAGTAACTGTCCCGCATTTGCATGTTGTATAGGAGAAAACCCAGAAACATCCCAGCAGGTATCCTGACTGTTCTGATATGAGGCACTTATATACGCAGCGAAAATCCTCCTAGTGTCAGCCAGTTTCTTAAAACAGTGGCTTCAATGAACCCCAGAAAGGAACTCGAACTTGAAACTTCCTGCATTATAAATGTGAGCTTTATGACTAAATCACGAGTTGGACCTTTTTAATACCATCTTGATAGCTTTTTAATAGCTTCAAATCATAATGTACACAATATTTATATTGAACTTTGCGTATAATAGACTTCAATAGTAGTAAAAAAATCGGCTTGTCAGTGGCCGGAGAGTGATATAAATAATACACGAGTCTCCTGATGTACAAAAATGTTAAGGAGAAGTATTTTACAATCGTACTGGTTATTCAATTGTATAAATAATTGAGAAATTATTTGAATTAAAAGAAACAATATTTGGATGATAGAATGCCACCAAAATCTTGGTGGTACATGTAGGTGAAAGTGACCACTATTAACCAGCAGCTCAGTATCAGATATTTATCAGTATCTTAAATTTATTATCATATATTTATATTTGTTCCATTTTTTAAATTATACGAATTAAATTAATATTCTTGACGTATTTAAGTATTATATAATTATTTGTCTTTTTAGATTAAAAAAATGAATGCCATAAAAAATGCTCGAATTCTTAAAATGAAATAGTTCTAGTTATGAAAATATTCATGAACAAACTTCCGTAAAATTTCTAGCTAACCAATCCATTTTGATCTTCGATGCCGGTAAAATGTAATGTACTCGTTTAATCGATCTATTGAGTTGTATTTCCATTAAAAGACCGACCATTAAAAATAACAATAACGATACAAAAGTACAAGTTCGCAGGGAAACAGTTGCTCGGGGAATATTGAATGCACTTAGAATAAATATGTATTGTCATCGAATAAAAGTCGTAAATTTTTACGATCATAGATACTGTCTTTTTGAATATTTTCATGATTTATATCTGCAGTCATAATAAAAAATAACGCATAAAATGCACCATAAAAATAAGCACTTTCTTAGTAAAGTTTTTCAATTTTCTCATAGTTTGTTTGGCTATTAAGGTAAAAATAGATCTTCATTTGCTTTTATTTTTGATAGAATGGATTAGATTTACTAATGGACCAATGCACCATAAATGCGTCATATATTTATGTATTTGAAAAATTGTTGCTTAGAATATTAGTAAAACTAAATAAACACACGTTATTTAAGCTAATAAAAATTTTATTTCTGCAAAATAATATTAATTTCACCCACGATTTCTTTTTATGCATAGTATCTCTTTTATTATATTCATAAAGTAACTTCTTAACATCAAAATATATCTTCAAAAACTAATTTCTATGCTAAAAAAATAAACCCTTATGTTATTCCTTAAACTCCTTTCAATAATAGCTTTATAAGAATCATATTTAATATTAGAAGTTCTAATTCATACATTCATATTAACTTCCGAATAAAATTCTAAATATGCATTTTGCAAACGTTAAACATGGAGGTACTGCAGGTAAAAAGAAATTAATTTTCTTTATTTAATAATTTTTTTTTTTTTTTGTATTTTACAAATACTTTGAAAATTTAACGATAGCACATAATTACATAGTCTAATATATTGAAACTTTTTAAAAACGTTTTTTATAATTTAAGAAGTTTTGTTATATTAAAAACTGTAAAGACAGCGTCCTTCTTCATAGTAATCCAACGATTTTGTTATCTTAACATTTTGTCGGTAAAAATTCAGTTGTACCTCATTCTGTTATACAGATTTACTTGATGGATGGACCAACAGTAATCTCCCATCATAATTATATTATCACAACGGCCAACTTATTGTTTTCCCATTATAATATATTGGTGGAAGCTGTATACCATAATGGAAAAAACTATGATCTATGTTCTTCACTGTTACCCCGAGATTTTCAGGGAAAAATTACTCATTGAGTGTGAACTCAAAGAATGACTCTTAGTACTCATTTTACGCTCCAATTCTTGGATTTTCTCAGTAATATCATAAGTGTAATTTGTTCATAAGTCTATTATATTTTGTAAATTACGATCAAGAAAATGAAAAAAAAAAAATTAATGCAGTCAAAGCATGGTTTTCAATTGCGTTCTTTTCATTTTCAAAGTTATAGTCTTGTTTTTTCATATGCCAGAAGTAACAAAGACACCTCATTCAACTTTGCTTCTGAGATGAGACATGTGCGAATGAGAAAATTAATTTTGAATATGTATAGAAAATAAGGTGTCAGTTTTTGAGATTGCTTTAGCAAGTTTTTCCATTTTTTTCTGAAATACAATAATGACGATTATTTTTTATTTACAAAAGTGTGAGTAATATTATTTAAGGCTCTACCAAACTTCTATATTTAATATTTTTCTTACTACAAACATCTTTGCGAAGATCCATACCATTGAAGCTACTAAAATTTTTATCATGGGACAGTTTTTTTTTTTTATTTAAAAAAAAAGTATTACATTATATGTATCTTATGTAGTATCGTATTGTATTATATCTTGCATAGCGCTTAAGACTTTTGTTGGTCTCCAAACTTTACTCCGAAGAAGACAAAGTACACCTTTCTCACTAATTTCGTTATATACTTGTGGTTTTTCTTGATAAAAAAATTGCTAAAATTATAACAAATGCTGTCGATACTGTTAAGTCTGCCACAACTCGCCATTTTATTAGGACCAAAGCAAACGAAAACTGAAAAACACGAGGAGAAGAAAATGAATCAAATCAATCTAGAAACTCCCAGTAGCGCCATCTGGAAAATATCTGCGTGCTAGATCAAGTTATTTGCAGTTATACAGGTCCAAATTGGCTTGGTAATAACGTTAAATACTCATAAAAAAAAACTTTTATTTAAGTAAATTGTTTGGAATCTTGATGTTTTCTTAAAAAATTCCAATGTAAACGTGTATGGATTAAAAATTCTATTTTTCAGAAAAACTGTGACGTTTAATAGTAAATTAAGGATTCAGCAGCATGCAAGAAAATATAAAGAAACCTCAAAATTTTATAATAAGGTATTTTCATTGGTGGCTAATATTTTGTACCCATTAAACACCGATGGCATGTAGAAACAATTTTATTTTAAACTGCCTTCGTTTAAATTTATTTAATAAGTTTCAAATGATTTGGAAAATTTTTATAATATTAATATATATCACAATGAACAATAAATTGAATATATTTTGTTACGTCAGCAGTAATTTGAGAATTGAATTTTGCATTTAATTGAAAATACTGAAAATGGAATTGGTACAAAGACGTTTTATTTTTGCTTCATTTTATGCATTATGTATGTGTTTAATGATCCAAATGTATTTTTTTAAATAATTAGAATAAAGTTATTGATAGTACTTTGAAAATATTTAATTGATTTGAATTAAACCAATAAATTATTAAATAAAATAAATTCAAAATTGATTTCATTGAAATTAGTGCAATTTGAACTGCCCAAAATTTAAAATTAAGTAAAATTGATTACTTAATTGATTATATTTTTTATTAATAAAATTGTAAGACTTTCAATACAGTGAGGTTGAATCTAAAACAATAATGTTGTATTAATTGTAAAAACATACCCTATTAATTTAATTTTAGGGTATGGTTAGTTTAGGATTTAATTCATTGTTTAATGATTAAAATTATGATAAAGTGCAGATTTTACTGTCTTATCATTACACAATTTTGAAAAAACTAAAGAAAATTTTTTTGTTTCATTTCAATTTAAAAATTTCGCTCTTTTGTCTGATATGTCAGAAATCGTTTAGGATGCTTCATGTGTGTTATTTACGTGATCTTTAAAAAACTGGCATGTGTGTTATTTACGTGATCTTTTACGAAAACTATGATGTGTAATTCATAATCTTAAAAAAAAAAAAAGAAAAGGAATAGTTTTAATTGTTTTAATCGTACAAATTACTGGTTCCCAAAGGGAAAAATATCCCATAGAATACAGTGGATTGATTAAGGACATGTTAATGGCCTCGGGTGCATTTAGACGGTGTTGAATAAAAATCAGTGGGCGTTGAAATCATTAAAAAGAAAAAGCATGAAGCATATTTAGAAAACCATCGGTTAAGCGACATTATTTTCCAGGTAAATCCTCAAAATTCAATTTATCACCTGTCAGTCTCAAATTCATAGAGAGGTTATAACAAGCAAGTATTGGTCGATTACAGCTTAACTTAACAAGAAAGAATAAGAATACGTAATAATTTGTTATATAGTAGGTACCATGCTAATCAGATGTTTAACTACTAAATGATCATTTCCACCATAAATAACACTCACATAGCTTTTATTTATATATCATATTCAAATTGGATTAGTTTAAGGCCCTCACCACACATTCATCAAATTGTATAATCCAATGTCTTATAATAGTAAATAAAGCTGCTGTAAATAAGTCGTAAGTAGATATATAGATCCATATAAGAACACTTTTTTGTAATACAGCTTTCGATTTGTTCGCTTAAAGGGGGTAGATTACCAAGATGGCGTTGAGTAATCAGTTTTTCTGAAAAGGGGCTTGTAGGAAAAATACATTGCATACCAATGGTATAAATCACAGAATAGTGTCTTTGTAATGTGTAACGAGTGATATTAAAATGAGAAATGATTTAAATTATTCCAAAAATATTCTCAACACTCATTATAGTTGCGATACTTATTCGTTTGAAACAAACATGAGAAAAATGCTTAAATGTAATACTTCGATTTCAAGAAATATGAAGTTAACACTAATTATCCAAAACAAATCTGAACGCCATTAATTAAGAGGAATCTCAACTTTTCCTTTGAACGTATTTTGTCATCAAATCTATGTAATAATTATAGAAAGATTAGCATACAGGTTATTTCCCTGATTTGCTGTACACTGTATTCTAAAAGAGGCATTTTGAAATAAATTAGGAGCCGAAAATTTAATCCTACTCGGAATAAGATGCGAAGAAATTTTTAAATCCAGTAATTACATCTAATACTTGAGAAACCCTAATTAGGAAATATTCTCATTCTAAAGAGTTCATCGAAATAGGTATACATTTTAATTATAATTGATGCCATTGTTTACAAATCCAGCATTGTGTTTCACCATATATTTTTTCTTTTTTGCTCTGTAATTGACACGGACCTAATGAAATGTTAATTGCCTATTTAAATAAGTGGCAACTTTTTTCCAGTTTGTATTTAGATTTCATTTATGTCACTCTTTATAGTTCGGTGCATTTTATTAGTTTTGGTGAAAACACCAAGTGTTTCACTTTAAAAAAAAAAAGGTTATATATAATGTATTTTCTTAGTATCAATGTGGAGGAAAAATAGTACTACTTAAATAGAGGCATAGTACTGATCTTAAGTAAATATTGTTATCGAAATGAAAAAAAAAATAGTATCGAATATTGGATTATTATTATTATTATTATTATTATTGCCAGTAGAATAAAAAATTTCTGTATATGTCAATTAAATATAGAAAAGAATGGTTCTTCCCAGCAGTATAAAGATGATCGCCCATTTGGATAAATACAATTAGTAAACATTACTAGTACTGAAATTATTGATATCAGTTCTTTTCTATATATTATAAAGGTTCAATTTTTGATACTGTTAAGTAATTATTGGCAGAATATTAAATACAACCATAGTGTTTTGTCATCTTGTTAGATTTAAAATGGATATCTAACAAGCCAATCCACCAAATCGAGGTTAAATAGTAACGTGAACAGCTAGCGTGCAGGTGGACTAAGATTCGAATCCGCTGCAGGCATCCGTTGCAGATCACCATGGAATCTCGTTGTTGCTGTTAGTAACAAGGGGACTCAATGGTGACTGTGGCAACGTGTGTTAAGTGTCCCGTATTGTTAGTCACTTTGCCAGATGGAAATTTATCGGATTTCTCTCCCACAACAACAAAAATAATGAAAGCAGTTGGAAAATGTGGAACAGTTACCAGACTTTTCTTTAATGCAATAATTATCTCTCATTACAACAATAGTTTTTTTTTTTTATTCATTTATATACGATTATTTTAGCAATGTTTGCAAAATAAGAAGAATATGTAATATGAAAATCTTCCATGTCTCATAAAATTTTCAAATTTACCACCATTATCCAATAAGATAGTAGTATTATTGCCAGTATTTTAAGTAATGCCCTTTAGGTAGTAACTAAATGTAGAAAGGAGAAGATCTTCGTGACAGCATATAAAGGTGATTGGATAAATATACCAGGGAAAAAAACAAGATCTCCTTAAGTGTAAATATATCAAAGTAAGGGTAAATATATAAAATCACATTGGATATTTATTCAAATATTCCAAAAAAGAAGATTTTCTGAAATGTTTTGATAACCGAAAGTACTAAACCTATTGAAATCAATGCTCGAAAGAAAATGTAATATGGGGATATTGTTTATCCAAAACTGCAAGTATATTCCAATGGCATTCTAAGACTCAAAATAAAAAATATGACATCTGTGAAAGACATTCTTTATAGTCAATAACATCGAGTTGGGACATGAAAAGGAATATCGCAAAATAACTGTAGGTGAAATCATTCATTCTACTGTATCACATTTTACACTATTTTATAATAATTTCTATTCCTATTTCATATTTTTGGTTCGATGATTTTTTTTCAAACATTAAAATGAGTAAAATCAAATTATAATTTCTAAATGTTTTGTTTGGATATATTTTAACTAAATTAGTAAATGTAATAATATCTATTACCTTAAATTATTTTTCAAAATAATGTCCAATTTTACATTCTTTGTTCTACAAAGAAAGAGTCCAAATTGTCTCAGTCAAAAATAAAGAAATCATTATCTTATTAATCATATTATTTGACAAAAACTTACATAGTTTATTCTATTCATTTATCATTGTTCCTTTTCTGACGTTTATTTCCTAGCTAATATAACCTATTTTTAAACAATTCGCTATACATGGCCTAATCATTCGATACATTATTTTTCTATCAATAAAAATCAATTTATACTCATATATTCCATTTTTATAATCTTAGTAACGTTAAATTGACTCTTTGAAGTAGCGGAAATATTGCATACTATAATAATACATTAAATAAAATCAAAATGATTGTCTAAATTTATTCAGAGATACATTTATTTCAGTAACTAAATTAAAATGAATAATAAGAACCGAGTATAAATTAAATAAAATTTAATAAATGAAATATAATTTCCTGTAAAATATTAATTAGTTTGTTTTAAATTTGATTAATTCACGTTGGCACATAATATTTGTGTATTAAATTAAATTCCTTTGAAACAATGATATAATGTAACATTTAAGTAAGTAACAGGAATAAAATGAAATAATTCGTATTTATTTAAAAGGCTTTCTTTCAATAATTATTTCAAAAGGCATTTAAAATATAATTTATCATAGCTTTGTTTTCAATTTCGCTTTATAGTTATAATAATTAATGATGATTTGGTTTCGATATTTTAACGAACATTTTTGAAACATTTAAATCTTATTTACATAATATATGCTGCCCGATATAGAAAATTAAACACCCTAAATGAGTGGGTAGAGTTTCATGAAAATTGATACACAGACAGAGAATGTCAATAAAAAAGTGATGTTATTTACAGATAGATTATTTTATTTAGCGATAAATCTAGTGGGTGATCAGTAGGAAGTAGATTATTGCCATTTATGATGATGCTAGTATCAATGCTACGAAGTACAGATTCAATAGTACTTAGGGATGAATGTACATGTACTCCAACAACAACAACACTTCTTCAATTGAGACTTGGGCAAAACACATAAAAAACAACCAATAAAGTTTCAGATATGCTCGATTGGGGAGAGATCAGACAGCATTTCTGGCCAAAAAGCAACTGGACATGCTGCATGTGAATTCTTGTGCTGTCTTGCTGAAAATAACCCTTTTATTGCCACTGTATGTACGCCAGCAGCATATCATCAGCGCATCGCCGTGCCATCAACATCCGAAGCGTACCGTATCTCACAGCAATCTATTTATTAAACCCAAAAATGACCATTATATCATCACAGGATTTACCGTTTTCTAGTAAAATGCAACCTTATCCCATGCACGAAAATTTTAAAGCAAACATCAATATTCTAAATTCATATAATTCATTATCAATGCGTTTCTCATCTGGATAGTTTTAATTAACCATATCAGATGCGCGGATATTTTCTAGATGGCATTGCTGTAAATTTCTAGAACTGGTTTGAGTCATTACGTTATTATCTTCCACTCCTAATCTGATAGTTTCATTTTATTTTTTCTACTCAATAAAATTACCAATAACAATCCACATATTTTTTGTTATATTTGTGACAAGTATTTTTATAAAAAGAACATAACGGATTTGTGAAAAGGTGTAACTGCCTATAACGCTGTAAGGAATATAAATCAACGAAAGTTTTATGCTACACAGGAGGTGTTATGTTTGTTTTGAAGATTAAAGGAATCGGTACAAGGAAAACATCTATCAGATGCAACTTTATATAGAACCTCCTACTGTGAGCAAATATGTTCCTATGTTATACAAAACACAAAAAAAAAAAGCGTGAGTTTGATGATTCTTAAAAATATTACTGAGACCACTGCACGTACAATTGAACCTCATGAAGTAATTTGTAAAAGTAGTCTCCAAACCCTACCTTATTTTCAGTATCTATGCAAAAAAAATTCTAATTTGTCAGAACCAAAATTGAAAAAAAAAGATGTCTTTGTTGGGCCTAACATCAGAAAGAAGATTTAAGAAAATGGTTACAAGGAAAATATATTTCAGGTGTGCTTCATATAGCCTACTGGTACTATGGTCAAATATACTCCTATTAAATGCAAAACATAGT
Source organism: Caerostris extrusa (assembly GCA_021605095.1). Classification (NCBI taxonomy): domain Eukaryota; kingdom Metazoa; phylum Arthropoda; class Arachnida; order Araneae; family Araneidae; genus Caerostris; species Caerostris extrusa. The sequence continues at coordinate 14,125 of BPLR01002239.1, forward strand.
TAAATGAATTAAAAGTTAATTAATTTACACTTAAAATTTTAACTATGGCCAAATAAAAGAGAGTCTCTTGAAGCAATTTGTGAAAGCAATCTCCAAAACAGAATCTTGTTTTCTGTACCTAAGGAAAACAATACTCTCATTTGTCAGAAACAAAATTAAGAGTCTGACAAAAAAAATTGAAGTAAGGCCGTAATTTAAAAATGAAAGGAACTCAAAAGAAAAGGAAACTTGGATTGTATTTAAATAACTTATGTTTTTAAATTCATTGCGAACTAGAGAGAAACCTTAATTTCGCAAGTATAATTAAAATTATGTTGCTGAAATTCCTCGATTTCGGGCGTAAAATGAGCCTTAAGTCTATTTTCTACATTCACACTTTTTCCCTGAAATTCTTGGAGCAATGAGGAAAGAATTGGAAAAGTGAGCGTTTCCTCCAAAGTATTATAACAGGCAATGCTACTAATGATCTTTGGAATGTAAATATGATTCGACATTACAGATGGTCTGACCATCGAGTAAGTCCACTTAACAGAAAGAACTACACTAGAATTTTGTTGTTGTTACTTATCCCACTTGGTAGATATCTAATCTAGACCAAGCTCACGAACCCGTATGGAATCATGGTTGAAGGGGAAGGAAGCAGCTTCTGTTCTGATGGAGCACTCGTAGGTAGAAGTCTGACTTTTGCTCCTTGATGCCCTTAAAGTCATAGGAGACCGGAACCTACGGCTTAAAGTGGATTCCGAACACTACAAACATTCATGGCACCGCCGGGACTCGAACCCGAAACCTGTGGTACCAAGCGCCAGAGCGCTAGCCGCCATTCAGGCCCTACACCAGAATTTTTTCTGACAAAATGTTAAGAACATATGGAATGGAAATAACCTTCCAGATTTTTATATATATTCTGTGAGGAAATTTTTTGACTTTATCCACATTACTTTCGTTTCATATAAACCTTCCGCTTAACCGCATTGATTTTAGCATTATAAAAGATAAAAATTATGGAGTTTGCAGACACATTTTGGGGGATAGAAAAACGAATGGATAAATTGAATGATTATCCCTAAAAATATAAGAGCAGCTTAAATTCTGAAAAAGGCTTTTAAAAAAAGTATGTATTAGTTGTCCTGTGTTATCGATACAATCTTAATAAACTATGTTTATATATTCAGTATTTAAAATATGGAGTAATAAAATCTATTTCACAACTTATTATCAGAAGCACTAAACTATTTCGCAATAAAGATTTTTGACTGGAATTCTTATAAATAAAAATGTATGTATATATATATTGAAATACAGAAACATTTGAAGAATTGAATGTGTTAATAAGGAATTTATTATCTTTATTCAAGAATTTAACTGCATGATAAAAAGTAAGAAATAAAAAAAATTGCACATTTATAGAAATAATGGGAAGTGTTTTTCGGAGAATTAAAATCCACAAGTAGATTTTGCCATATCTGAAATATTAAGCTTTTTTTGGCACAGTCATTAAAAGAATAAAGATAATAAATAAATAATTAAATGATTCATAATTAATTTGTAATTAAATTATGCACTGAAATATAATTACTTAAGGAATTTTACTGAAACAGAAATGTATCGAAAAAATATTTTGAAAAAGTGGAAGAGAACGTGCATTAATGATGCAACAAATTCTTTTAAATAAAAATAATGCTTTAACTTTCAAGTAAACTATCAGAAGAATAAAACCTACAGACAGAACAGACAGAATAAAACCTATCCAAATACTTTACGAAACTTTATAGTGCATGCAAATTGGAACAACTTCTTTTATACATGTATTACAGTTAATGTTATATGAAATAAATCATTAATGTTCAAAGAAAGTTTTCGAAATAAAACAAGCTTTATAAAATAATTTCAAGAACAGGTTATGAAAGTCATTTTTTTAATAACTTATTAAGTTTCTTATGTATTGTATAGAATTACTAAATATATAAAATATTTCCATTACTATTTATAATGGTTTATGAGATTTAAATACATTTTAAATGGATTAAAGCCTTTATGGTTGCTACTTAAACTTACATTACGCTTAAAATTTGAGAAACTTTTTATGTTGTCGATAAAAGTGAATAAATGTTTTTCTTCCTAAGTATATTAGATATACTATAATTATATTTTAGCAGAACGTTTCAATAAAAAATATGTAAAACTTCTTTAGCACAGTACATTTTAATAAAAATGTAAAAATATATGCAAATTTGTAATGCTTTTAACATGAAAGTTGAAATAAAAGTGAATATAAAAATTATAAAGTTCTTATCTGAAACTAATAACTCGTAACATAACTTGCAATCAATTTTCTTACAAATCTTCCTATGCAAATTAAATAGGAGGATTTGTAAGAATGCAAGTTTTCAAATGCTTCCTCGCTTAAATTTATTTCAGCAACGTCCTGTGAGAATTAAATGTTTCATATAAAATATCCAAATATTAGTTTGCCCAGAAAATGGATCCAATTTAAAAGACTAATTTTAATTTTTTTTCTTTCTGAATATAATTATATCCAACTAATAATTTTTAATTTACCTTCGAACAATATGAAACAAACGACTGAATTATTGGATGAAATTAATAATTTGCCTTCTTTCTTGCTGACAAGACATATTGTAATTCCTCCCGTTTGTCAGAATTGTCCAAATCGAGCCCCTAATGAATCTGTTTGAAATTTTCCTAACAAAATATACTATACATTACATGTTTCAAAAATTTAATTTATTAATTCTATTAAATATTCCGTAGTAAAATGAAGAGTAAAATGCATAAATGTAAAGAGCAGGCTTATCACATCTACCTGAAGTCCCAACTCTTTTCATTCTGATAGTTTTAAGGAACATAAAGAATAGTTTTGTACATGTACAAAATTTAAATATTTTAAAAATATCACATTATAATCACTAAAATTTTCTATTGGTTTACTGAAGTCGTCATTCAATTTGAAACCAGTTTTGCGCATATTAAACATTAACTAATTTCCCCATTTCTGTATAAAATCAATAAATACTGCTGTATTATAAAATTTACATTTATATCATGCTTTGAAGCGGTTGAGTTTGTTTCATGAAATAGATATAAAACAAATAAAATATTTTGTCCCTGAAATGAAAATGAATAAAAAAAAAATTTTTTATTATAATTTTTTAGTGCAATGCAACTAACGTTTTCTCAGAATCATGAATCAGTTTTAAAATTGACTACTGTAAATAATTATATGGATTGTGGAAATAAAATGTTTTGTCTTCTGTTTTGTCGCATCCAATTATTTCTAATCAATTTTATTAAATGCGCATTGTACGAAAGAAAAGAATATTTTTTCCAGCTGTGTTGGGCTTGAATGTAACATTTAAGTTACAATTTCAAAGTTTAGTAAGCATATTTCTATTAATTCTATTGTTATCTGATACTAAACACAAAACTGTGTAATTGTTTGGATTTTTAAAAGGTTTAAAAGCCTTATCCTTTAGAGTATTTGAATACATTACATCACCAGTTTGGTTTTTCACTGCAATTATATTTTATTATATATTAATGCTTATATATTACTGCAATTATATTTTTAGTTTAGAAAGCATCGAGATTGTCATAAACCCTTGAATAGTAATAACTTCACAAACAGAACTATCTACCATATCAGCAATAAGACCAGATTTAAATCAAATACCAAGAATATTTTGAATATTTCGTCGTAAACGGCAAAAATTTTTAATTTCCTTTAAGTAATTCAAACATTTTCTTTATATGATTTTTTGTCAATAATCATATATATTATATTTTGTTATTAAAATTAGATAATTTTTAAGATAAACAGAGTCAGGCAAAATTAAAACATCAACAACAAAAAAGTTCTTACCTTCCCATTTTCTTCTGTTTTTCTTAGATCCTCAGGAAATTTTTTAATGTTGTTCAATTTGTTTCCAATGCAGATATACATATGTCGTCATAGCTCTAAAGTTATTATCTAGTGTTATTGTACCATTCCAAGTAGTCACAATCAAATTTCTGAGCAATTTAAATGAAATATTTGCCCTTGGATCTTGAGCATTGTAAAGATTTATCTTGTAAAATAAAACAGGAACTTCTTCTATAAAGAGCCACTCTTCAGTTAACTTTGAAACAATACACATGTTAACAATAAGCGAGGCTTAACTTTTACTGAGAACTTACTTTAAAATTCTACAACAAATAAAACTCAAATAATGATATCCAATACTAACGCAATTATTATTGAAGTAAAAGCACAAAACAACACCAAATATTTATAATATGCAATTTTATATATTGATAATGAATACAGTTCGCTACAGAATACACAACACTACTAAAAGCCAAAATAAAGTTATAATCGAGAGAATTGAGCCTGTGACGTCACAACTTTTATGACATGGTTAAAGCTCGATAGAAGACTGATTCGCTGACCTCGGTTTAACGAGGTCCATCCCCATCATAAACGCAAATGGAAAGACTTTTAAGAACATAACTTCTTAGAGGTTACCTATTGAAGAAAAACTATTTTTTTCTAAAGCAACTGGAAATGCAGAGACAATTATCTTTATGCCATAATCAAGGATTGCACCGTTGTTACTCATTTAGCACTACACAGGGGGCACATGTAGCTTGAAGATTTGCTAAGGGCGCCAGCAACACTACCCCATAACGCTCTACGATCATGTTAGAACGGGACCTACGGTTTAAAGTGGATTCCGAACCACTACAAACATCCATGGCACGGCCGGAACTCGAACCGAAACCTCTGGTACCGAGCGCCAGAGCGCTAACCACTCGGCCATCAGGCCTCTATTGAAGAAAAACTGCAGAATCTCAATCAATAAGTCTGCCTATATTTATCTGTATCCCTCTGTTCCTCCGCCTGTATCCTCTTTTCGGTTTACAAGCAAACATTTGAAGAGCACATCACCAGAAGGAAAGGCCTTTCTTGTGCATACTGCCACTGAATTACGTGCAGAGCTCAATTAATATTTAAAATATAATTTTGCATATTTATTATTTATTATTTATTTTTTTTTTTTTTTTTTTTTTTTTGTATTTTCTCATAATCTATTTCTGAAAGTTTACAGTATTCTAATATCTGGCTCAATAGTTTGTATAAACAAGTAAAAATCCTTATGGCTATAGAAAAAAAGGAATTTTATATGAAGGAAGAAGGAAATATAACATGCATTGTAACTAATAACAAATAAAAATATAAAATGTAACAAAGTAAAATATACTATTAATAATAAATTTTAGTAAAGGAAAAATTACGCAATAAATGAATGAATAGAATAAGATTATGAATAAAATTTTGATATTCTATTTTAATATAAGTAACTTTAAATATTATTCTATGCTCAGAAAAGAATGTTAGGACATTAATTAATCTGTATAAAAAATGTAATGTGCAACTGGCAACTGGCGTACCGTTTAAGTGCCAACAGGGGAAATATTAAACCTCCTCATCTTAATTTATAAATAGGCTTGGAGTTCTAATTGGCTGCTTAATTAATGTTAGTATAAAAATGTAAATACATTATATTCATTACATAATCTCTCCTTTAGAATTTTATTAATTAGTTATTGCATTTATTTTGTTATTACTTAAGTTACGATACATATTATATCTCCTTCTTCCTTTATCTACAACCCTTACCAGCACGTATATACTTTTTATTTCATATTTGATGTTATCTTTATTTGCAAGTATTAATTATACTTTCGCATCGTGTCTTCGAGAAAATCGAGATAATATGCAAATTCTATAATTTGGAAACCAGTATAAATCAATTTTTATAGAAACATGAAAAAATTAAATGACGCATTCTGCATTATGCATAAATTATTTCAATATCAAAATAATCTGAAGAAACTGTTATTTTATTTCTCACATATTTTTATTCAATTCCTTCTATTAGCTCACACTCTCCCTATATATATCTTGTTCAAATTTTCAATCGTTCATAAAATACTTTTTTTATTCCTCCACTCGAGTTCAAATACATTTTTTCGAACTTGTAGTGGATGACACTGGATGTTAATGCAGTTTTCTCTAATATTAATTCAGTAATTAAATTAATTTTAGTTTTAATTGAATTAAAACTAAATTAATTTTTTAATTAATTTTTTTTTTTTTAGATTTAAGTTGCATATATCTACCAATAGATGGCGCCAGATAAACTTTTTGAAATTTAAAAAAAAAAAATTTTACATTAATTGTTTTTCAGATATTTTTAAGAATAACAAATTTATGTAATAGTCAAATTCTTTTATTGTAAAGAATCAATTAAAACGCTCTTTAAATTAGAATATAATATTAAAGATTATTAAAATTATATTATTAAATTAAATTTTCGAAAAAATGTGATGAAGTTCTTAGTAAATCTCGAAAAGTGTAGCTAATTTAAAATTAAATTTTATAACATGAAAATAATGAGATTTGAAATGAATTAATAAATTTTATAAAATTATAGGTAATGTTTTCAAGATTTTTATCAAACATGTTATAAAAGAGATTTTAATTAAAAAATTTGTTTATGTTTCACTTCGTAGAAGAGTTTCGAAGAAATAATTAATCATACGTATATTCTCAGTTTTAATTTTAAAAGGGTATATTAAATTTATATAAAATTATATAAATATATATTCGCATATAAGGTTGGTATTCATATAAGATAAGATATTCAAGCATATATGGTTGAATTATCATATTTATTGAATTTTTATTTTGTTTTATAAATTTAATCAAAAAGTGAAATTAATTTTGTTAAATTTATAATTTAAAAAATTATTACATTTGCAAAATGGAAAAAGATGTTTAAGAGATACATTTCATTTTTTCTAGGGAAGTATAATTTAAAAATGATAAGAATTTTTTTAATTTAAGGTAATTGAAAATATTTTTGATAAAAAAAAAAATCTTAAATATAGATTCTTTAAAAAGCATAATTTTTAAAATGAGTTTCTACATCTACTGAGTACAAACTTTAAATGTAAGCTAAAAAAAATTTATTTTCTGTTTTTGAATTAAATTTCGTTTTTTTTTTTTTCTTATTTTCCAACCACTGAGACAAAAAGGAGCTATACAAAATTCCTGCTTGTTTCTAGAATTTTTATTTTATTCTCTTATTGGATCTACAGTTAAGGGGGAAAAACAAAGTTCACCTATTTGTGGTTTTGGTTACGTATATACTGTAGTGACTCTGGAAACTCGAATAAATTAAGAATCAAACTGTCGAACCTATTTCGGTGAAAAGATTTTTTTCTATGTGTGAGCGCCTTTAGTACTGGTTTCTTCCATCTGATAATTGACTTTGATCGGAAAAGAAATCTCCTTTTATTTATTTATTTTTTATTTTTCAGCAATATATTCATTTACTGAAAAATTTGTGATATCAAGTTTGACTTTTAATATCACATGTTTCGTGCGAAGACCCAAATTTTTAAAAACCAAAACAAATTGTTATTTTATTTGTGCAGATGCATTTCATAATGGTGTCTACTTTAAAATACATCTTCAGGATACGATTGGGTTTTTCCTTCCATATGATTTTAAAGTCAAGTGAATCAGTTAAAATATCCTCTGTATGCATTCTTATCCTTGGACTTGACAACAAAATACATAATAAATTTATCCGTCCTCATGGAAATAATTCTATTGTTAATTGGGGAAATTATTGTTATTGTCAAGCCCATCAATACTTAATGCAGAGCCCTGCTTAATTACTAACGCTTAAAATACATAAATGCAAAAGCAGTTGGACGAACTACGTACATAAATGAAAGTTTACCAAATTTAATTTTCTCTTTTCTGTCTCATTTCTCTATTTGGACCTTAAAGCGGATCATCTGATTTATGTTTACTAAAACTCTGTTCAGAGTATTTTACTTTTGCCAGCTCCGTGTGATAGTTCTGAAATGTGACATCTGGCTATACCATGTTCCATTAAAAATTGCTTCGTCTTTTTTGAGATGGAATTTTTCTTCAAAAATTTTGGGATTTCTTCATTTGGAATGGATCTTGGTGCACATGAATTGTATTATAAATAAATGTCGTATACCAAAGAAACTGTTTCGTGTCCAAACAGGACGTATATCAAATTGTACTTATACAGAGGTACCACTATAATAAGGACGTATATCAAGTTGGATTTATTCCAAAGCAGACTTATAGTATAGTGAGGTACTACTGTATTAAGGACGTATATGAAATTGGTCTTAATCTAAAGCGAATGCAGTGACATACTACATTTCTTCACTTAAACACATTTAAAAACTAAAATTGTATTACACATCTAGACAATATTATATAAAACCACGTTCATTTTGTTTTTTTATTACAAAACTAAAATTTTATAGTCCAAAAATTACAACTTTATCTTCTTATTTTTTTATTATATAATAAACATGAACACTTCCTTTATCAAGTTGGACTGAGTCCTTACAATATATATATCAACCCCTTTTTGTATTTGCAACCAAAGATGGCTTTATAAGATTTATTTTAAAGAAATACATTAAACAACTATTTAAATCATTGGAAAATTTTAGTATCTGTGATATACATTGCAACTAATAAAAATATTAACTATATCGTAAAAAAACACCATTACATTTAAAAAGTTTTTCTGTTAAAGAAAATTCGGGTTCGAGTCCCGGTGGTGCCATGGATGTTTGTAGTGGTGCAGTATCCACTTTAAACTGTAGGTCCCAATCTGTTTAGCCCTCGTGTACACAATATAAACCGTAGAGCGACAAACCAAACCAAACTGCTCAAAAAAAGCATCCTTTTGTAATGCAATGTTTTAAAAACAATTGTAATAATGAAATTTTAAATCAGGCTGATATTTTCTCAGGACATTCATGTAATGAACCAACAATCTTTATTTCAAATGAAATCTTATTATAACATTCACCAATAATTCAAATTGACAACTTTCTTCCTACAAAATATATATGAACCTCTTTTTGTGTTTGCTACATAAAGGCTGAAACTCAAACAAATTTATAGAGACAAATGCACTTTAGATTACGTTGAGAAATTTCTTTCGGCGTGAAAATTTTTGCAAAAGGCTGCTTCAGAGAGATAAGGAAGGAAAGATCACTTTTATTTAAGAGTAAAAAGAAAAGGACAAAAAACCCAAATTTATATTCAAAACTTAAGGAAACCAAAAGCTGCATTTTATTTTTAAAAATTTTAGAAAAAATGTATTCAACGTTTGTCGAAAGAAAAGCAACATAAAACAGATTGGTATGCATTAAAAAAAGGAAGTTTTCGAAAAAGTTTATATATAAATCTGTCTCTGTGTGTGTATTTAAGTTAAGTATTCTATTTATGCAACATTTGATAACATATTTTATAAATTATTTTATGTAATTTATTGTAAATCAGTTTGTGATATATTATGCTTCTTTTAGTTAAAATAATTTGGTTTTCCTCTTATCTTTTTTTTAATAAAATCATAGAAAATAATATTTTTCTTTTGTTGGATATCAGTGGGCCTCCTGTTTTACTGATGAATACCGCGAATAGCATATCGATTTACACTGATTGGAGGACATTACCTTTTAGGAATACTTTTAGAGTAATTACCGTGCATTTCCGTGTCGCATGGATGAAAACCGAACAACTCCCCACATGACAGCCTGACTGTCGATTTTCACTTCGTTTCGTTTCTGGAAACTGTGACTGCAGCAGACATTGCTAGGGAATTCAAACTTGAACCATATCTCCTGTACTATGACTGCTCTAAACTCCGCATGGTCGTAGGTAGGGCAGAAAGTAATATTCACCTTAATTTTATCAACGCTTGTATCAGTATTTGTTGCTTATAAATACTGGTGAGAAACTTGGTTTAAATTACGTTAATAAACTTATGCTTGCGGCCATGGCTACCTGACGAATAATGCATTGACAACCCCAACTAATGGTGAGTTCAAAATTTGACGAGCAATATTCGAAAAGATGGTAAATCAGTTTGTATGCTGCAATACCTGCCGCTGAGTTCAAGGAGAAGATGCCAACCATCAGGCAAGAATTTAATACAAAAAAAAAAGGCACACAAAAAAAATAGATATTTTTGCTCACATTCTCAATTATATGTAGTGGCCGTAGAAAATGCTTTTTTTTACTTCTAATATTGAGTGACGGGTGCCGCCTGGTAGAAAGCGTGTTGAAAGTTTGGTGTGAAATCTGACAATTAGTGCTTAATCAAAAACTATCGTGTCTATAAGGATCTATAAATCAGTTGGTCGGAAAGTTATTCCGTTGTGCTCTAATAAGGGATTGGAAGTGTTCTAACTTTGATACATGTCACTCTCTTTTCAAACTGTATTTGCATAATCTGAGTACATTGTGGGGATGAATATGCTACATATCAATGGCGGAGACTACAAACCTGTGACTACCAAGAAAATAATATTGTGATTATAAAAAAAATTAATTTGTGCCTATGAAACTGTGAAATTGACGCTATTAGGTAACAAATATCTATAGTTCAATAAGTATGGTCTGCGGGTAAAATTATAGCATCCTTAAATAAAGCATATATTAATACATCATATTGTCATTTTTTTATCTTGTTGAGTCCTTCGTTACCAGAATGAAGATTTTTACCAGATTCAGCATTATCTAGGTGTACCAAGCAGAATCTGATGCACTGCACCCATATTTTGCAGCAACAATGTTGACAACAAACAACCAGCCATCTGCTAGATACGCGTATTTCACCTGCTCATAAAGCCAAAAAAATAAAAAAAAATTCCGCCTCTTTGCATTTCCAACATAAAAATTGTAGCTTGCGATTCGACTTCGCTTATCAGATTTCAAACCTAGCACCCTTATTTCGGAAATCAAAGGGCTATCCACTACCTTTTTTTTTTTTTACTTAATCAGAAAAGTAACTTATATTCCACTTTCAAGAGTTTCTGTTGGATCATACTTTAATTTAATATCTATATTCACTTCTGCGGGTTTATATATAACATTAGAATATAGAATAAGAGTATATTAAATGTTACATTTGGCTTAAAAAAAAGCGATATTGATTGCTTATCATCTATTACGAAAAGGGGAGAAGTTAGCAAAAAAAGCGGAACAAGTCAACAGAATGGATCAAATGACCAACCAGGAGATATACTTGGGATGAGCATACAAAGCACAAGAAGTCGTTTTTAAAATACTAGACTCTGAAGGTCCTGGCTACAATCACAGAAGTTTGGGGATTTTTTTTTTTCCGGTGTATTCTCTATAATAGGTAATTTTAAAATTGATAAATTAAATAAAATCCATCTAAAAGGGTAATGTTACCGGAATGAAGACATAGGCTCATAAATATTACACCTGTATGTAAAATTTATGGAAGTTGAAATGGTTTTCCATTTTTTGGTTAATTCACATCGACCCAAATTTTACTTTCTTTCTAGCATACCAAAAACAAATTCAGAATAAAGTAAAAAGCTATAGTTTATTAAATTTAAATCTAGCCACATTTATTAATATTTATATATTTTTAATATATTAAATTCAAAATATTTTATAAGACAAATTAAATTCTATTCAATATTGTGCATTTCTTTTCATATAGTGACTTGAATCACGTTTACAATGATTTGAATTTAAAATTTCTTCGAAATTCTAATCAATATAATTCAGTTCCAAGTATCCACAACAAAGTTATCATGACTTAACACAGATATAATGATAGAATCATTCCATTTCCATAAATGCATTAATTCTAATTCCACAATTGAAGCACACACAAAGGCGAAGCGTCTGGGTCTTAATAAAGCAGAAGTACTAAAAAAGAACGTTGAAATATTCATTTAGAAAACAATACTAAAAATTTAATTGAATTTAAAATAGATCATATCTAGAAATGAAAAAAATAATAAGTAATTAACACAAAAAAAGAAGAAATATTCATTATGAAAAACCCTTCGTCAAGTTAAATTCAGAATTGGTTAGTAACTCAATATATTTTTTAAAAATTAAATTCATAATAAATTCATATTTTTGCTTAAATATAATTAATTTTTAAACCTTAAAGGTATACAGATTGAAATTTTTATGCTTTTACTATTAAACATATCTAAAAAGGAGACTTACGGCGAAATGCTATTATCTATACTAATGCACATATTGTAAATTAAAGAACCGGTTCATCAGTTTTAAGCTGGATTCATATTAATAACACGGTAGACGAAAAATAAGTTCTTTTTCACCGAACACCAAAACTATTTTTAAGATAAAAGTTTCCATCGCTTTTCAACACTGTAGGCTTTCATCGTTGTAGGCTAAAAAGTCATTTTTAAAGCTTGGGAATAGTCACAGCGGGGAATATAAACATTTGAAATACATGGAATAGTAGCACTATTTACTGACTTCACTATGTTTATTTTATTCTCCCGTGGGTTTCCAGCTGCAGCTAGATGAAATTCAGTATGAAAACATAGATTAGAATATGTGGAAGTGTGTCAGGAGAATAGACTTCTGATTGGCTATGTAGTGATTTTTCAACTTCCTGTGAGAAAACAGCTAAAACGCATACGTGGAAAGCATACGTGGAATAGTAGTACAGTGGGAATACATGGAATAGTAGAAATACATGGAATAGTAGCACTATTTACTAACTTCCTATGTTTTTTTATTCTCCTGTGGATTTCCAGCTGCAGTTAGATGAAATTCAGTATGAGAAAAACATAGATTAGAATATGTGGAAGTGTGTCAGGAGAATAGACTTCTGATTGGCTGATTCTATGTCGTGAGTTTTCAACTTCCTGAGAGAAAAAAAGCTAAAGATGGATGAAACTCAAATCGGAAGCGACGTTTGAGACATGGGCCGTTTGGGTAAAGTCATATGTTGAAGTTTCGGATTTCCGTTGGGAATCAGCTTTAGTCCTGAGTACATCATCCAGTACAGGAAATTAAAAATAATCATACCATACCTATATGTAATACGTCACTATTGTACCCTTTTTTGAAAAAATACTTTATGGTAACTCTCTATGCTATTCTTTATCGAAAAAAGAATTTTTTTAAAAAAGATTTTAAAATTTTCATGATTTAGAAATATTTTAATGGCCATTTAATAATTTTAATGAGCGTTTTTTCATGCATTAAAATATATAATAATAGCATTAAAAATTAACAAATTGTAAGATAATTGCCTTTAAAAATTATCAATCAATTGCTTTATAATAAAAATTAATTTCAACTTCCCAATTCATATTTTCATTTTAAATATCATTCTTCGTTGTATTAAATACTTGTCTCTAATACACTGACAAATTGAAAATGTTTAATTACATTTTATTTTTTTAAATTACCTCTTGACTTATAATCTCAGACTTTTTACCTTATGCTGTTTTCTTTTCCGTCAAATACATCGAAAAAATATATTGTCTTTTCCTGGAAATCTATCTCATCAGATTCGTGAATAACATTTCTTTCCTTGGATCTAAAGAAATTGGACAATTCACTTTTATGATTTTTAGCATTACCGAAATAGATATTTTTATCAATGATATATGTCCCACTAATTTTTAAAGTATTAATACTCAGATTACTCACAAAAAACTTATGATGTTCTACTTTGAAGAAAAACATTGAAACATAACATTTCAAAATGCAAAAAAAAAAAAACCCTGCAAAAAAGGTATTTTAATGGTTTTAAAATACATTCTATTTATACTTTCAGTTAGCAGGAGAAAATTATATGGTCATAGGAGCTCAAGAAAAGTCACTACCATAAAAACGCTTTCAGACATGCAAATGTTCTGGTCTAGAATATGTTTTCAATAGCAAATATTTTATGCGCTTGTACTCAAATACTCAAACTTTAAAGTAAAAAAGGAACTAAGAATAACATAGTGGGTTGATAAAAGAAATATAAAGCAGAGTATATATATTTTCCTAGACTCTCTATGATACTAACCAGAGAATTTTTAATTATTTGTTTATGATTTCATTCGGTTTGACTGCAAACTCTTTACAACTTTCGCAGTTCTTGGAATGTGCGTTTATTTCTCCCGTCGCCTCCTAGAATTGAACCCCCAAAATTTTTTAATTACTTTTTAAAAAATTGATAAATGAAAGCAAAAAAGACTCAATTATCGACAAATTCCACTTGGCTTTCAACTACAATTTGTATCAGCTTCCACGCTTTCTACGTATATGTAAGTATAATTTTTTTGTTGATGAAAGATTTGTATTTGAAGAATATTCTATGAACAACTAATTTTTGTCTCATTAGATGCAAATTTAGTTGACGAATACATTTTTTTCCAAAATAAAAAATGTAAATGCATATAATTTGTATTAAAATCTAACGATGTGCTGAATTTAATTAATTTTTATTTAATTTAAATAGTTTTAGTTTTTAATGCCTTTGAGAGCAGTAATTAGAAACTAAAATTTTAAAAGAATTGGATTAATTTCCTTTATTGCAAAAATAATTAAACCATATGAAACAATTAAATGAAATTATAAGATAATTACAAAATTCGTTTTCCAATTGAATTCATAGTTAATCATACTAGAAAACATGGCAGTAAAATGGATTTTACATGATTGTTATTTTGTCAACTTAATTTGGTGTTCATACCTCTAGCCAAATTCCTATTGCACATTGAGGACGTACGTTTTGGATACCATCATTGACTGACTTCTGGAAGAATGATACACATTTTTTTTAAGAAACGCATATTGATTATCTGTGATAGTTATCTGTTTACCTGAATATTTCCCATAAGTATTATTTGTAAAACTTTCATTCAGGCCTCATGACCATCATGGCATCATTACTTTTTCACACTGCCATTTAAAATATACCAACCAAGAATTCTCAACTCAATCCTCTATTAAAAGCTATAATTAACATTCATTTTACTTATAAGTGGAAAAACTAATGAAGTGTAGAGTTTCGCCTTATTATCTCACGAATATTACTGAACAATAATTAATAATGAAAAGGACAATTATGATCAGCCGTTGCTGTTTCTCTCCACGCTAGCAAACTACCTTTCTTGTAAAAGTTTCCTTCTGCACCATTAATTGATATGGAATTTACTGTATCAAATCTTTTGGAAAATCATTCTACAAATTGAGTCAGGATGAGTCGGGATTCTACAAATTGAGTTTTGCATCATTCTCAAATTATATTTAATATAATTATTTCTACAAAAAGATTTATTCAGTACAGGAAATTTTCAATTACAATTGTTTACAGTTTGCCGAATTACTAAAGTAAAACTAACTATCAAACCTATCTTGAAATTTACGAGAGAATTCATTAAGATAACCAACTAGGCTCAAATCGTAATTTTCGTTCAAAATAAATCCAACATTTTTTTTTCTTGCTTTATTTTTTAAAGATCCGACTCTTAGTTTTCGAAAACAGTTTTGAGTTTGTTTATAGAGTCACTATAAACTAAGATAGAGCTGCTTCATCACGAGCTATTTGGATACTGAATTCAAGCATTCAAAATTTTCGACTGAATTCCAGAAATTTTTTAATTTTTGGTATATTGCCATACAATAACAATCATAACTGTTATTATAATTTTCTAATCTATTGTAATTTTAATATATGTTTTGAATGATGCTATGTATATATAGGACTAAAAGATTTTAAATATTTATTAATATATTTATTATATTTAATATGTTGTTGTTGTTGCTTATCCCCTTGATTTAGAATCCTAAACCAAGTCCAGTAGATCATGCTGCATCAATAGATCTTATATTTAATATATATAATATATAAATATTTTATCTATATTAAATATATTTATTGAAAGATGCTTTATTGGCATTTATGTTTAAAACCTTACTTTTTCCTTGTATTTTTGCTGTGAATTATAGACGCGATTAGGGATATCAATCAGGTATACTTTAGAAATCATTTTTATAAGTATAACATCATTTTGTCTATTTTTGTTTGTAATGTGATATATTTTAATCAATCTTCTACTTAAAGTTAAATAAGTAATATAAAAAAAGTTTTTAAAAAGTCAATTCCTACTTTTTTTTTCATTTATTGCAGAAAGTCCTTTATAAATAATTTTCATTCATTTTTTAAGTTTATCTGGTGCCATCTATTGGTAGATATATGCAACTTAAAACTAAAAGAAATCAAATTAATTAATTAAATTTAATTAATGAATTAATATTTGAAAAAAACTGTATTAACATTAAATGTCATCCATTACAAGTTCAAAAAAATGTATTTGAATTTTAGTGGATGAATAAAAAGTATTTTATGAACGATTGGAAATTTGAACAAAATATATATGGAGAGTGTGAGCTAATAGAAGGAATTGAAAAATACACTTTTTCCTTAAGTTTTGCCAAATTTCAACCAAAATACTCATGTACATATTTCAATGTTTATGTTTATCATTGTTTTATGACCTATTAACATTAGAAAAAAAAAAAACATCTCTATAAAACATTATTCAAAAATTTAGTCTCTGAACAGGGTCATTACCTTAAATGTTCCTCTATATTTACAAAAGAAGGTTTCAGTATTGCCAATTTATGCGGCAACCCAGTTAAAATTCAGCTTTAAATTACTCAAACTCATTTCAAAATTTAATAATCTGAAATATTTTAATACATTCAACCTGATGTATCACAAACATAACGTGAATCTTTTGAGGGTAACATTTTATTTATAAAGGAGAAACATTTTATGGATCTTTAGAAAATTACTCTGTTGAGGATCGCACATTTATTGTAAGTACGTCATTTATAAAACGTAATCTCTTTCCCAACGGAAGATTTAAATTTTAAGGAAAATGTCTGTTTTCCTTCTTGGCTTGAAATGTTGTCAACTGAGTACAGATTTAGGAAAATAAACGACTATTCAGGATTTAAAGTATCAAAAAATGCTAATAAAGTTAGTATACATGATTTACCATTAGTTTAATCTATGTCACTTTTAATTAAATATTTGTTTCACTATAAGATTATCATTGCATAAAATTAAATTATGCTAAAATTTTAATGAATTGCTGTAGAAATACTTATTGGCTTAGGAATTTAAGACTATAAGTCTTACAGTTGTGAAATTTATCAACTATTATTATTAAAATTTTAAAGTTGTTCTTTTTTTTTTTTTTTTTAGTAAATATAAACTGGGTATTACTTAATAAACAACATTCACCTGGACATTTACATATAATATTTATTGAGCACACTACTTTTTCAATGGGTTATACTTTTTTCTAAAAAAAGTTCAAACAGCTCAAACAGAATAATATACTTTTTTTCTAAAAGAAGTATATTATTCTGTTTGAGCTGCATGGTGGATAGCACATTGCATTTCTTAAAAAATTAGAGAAGCCAAATAAGCAAAAATTACTACAGAATAAAAAAAAATCTTATGTCCCTATGTTGGATATGAGCACGATCAATCTATAGACTGGAACATTTTTCTTGGACTCGAAAAGCAGAGAAGAGGAATAGAAATCAAGAATGACATTCTCTAGATGCCATTCTTGAGGGTATTCGTAGGCAATTATTATTGCTATGTGTGGACGCAATTTACCTGCATAAAGCAAATTTGCTACATACCTTTTACCATTCTTATGTCCATTAACTTAAGTGCTTTGTCTTCAAAAACACATAAAATGTTCACTCAGACATTACTTTTTTACTATTGCAATGGCCTTAAGATAAATTTTGGTTTAAAAATAAAATGCTTTTGACGCATTGATTAGTGAACACAACTGAAAGGATTTTTTAATGTTTAGTTTCCATACAGATATGTACAAAAAAAAATATTATTAAGAGGAAACTGTTTGACAATTATTATACAACTGCACGAGAAATAAGAAAATATTTGCATGGTTAAGTTATTCGATTTAAAACAGCCGTTCCTTTCCACATATTTAATTTAATATTTACTTTCTGCGAGACCCCACGCTATGTCGACATTAGAACACGCAGGAGAAGGAGTATTTTTACCTCACATTTTTAACTATCATTCTTCTTTAAAGTATAATCAGGAAAACTCAGTGTTTTGTTATAATCTAATAGCATAAAAAACTAATTTCATTTACAACTATTTTCCACAATCTCATTATGCATGTTTCAGAACAATCAATGTCACTTCTACATTTGCATAATCAACGACTGTAGGTAAACGACGCAATGTGCTTTTATACTCAATGATAAAAGAAATTAAAACGTACATTTGTTTAAAACAGTATTTTTTCCTCAAAGCCTAAAATAAAAGGAAATATCACTTTTTTTTAAAAAATTCTAATATTATATTCTCTAATAATTCTCTAGGAAACAGCAAATATCATTATTTGCATGTTTTTTTCTGGTTTTTACTTCGATTTCGAAGATCTTTCAATAAGAGAAAAACGGCATTCTGGCATGTAAAATTAAAAAAACAAATCTTAGGAAATTACTATTAAGTAAAAAGTTAAGTAAATCTTTGATTTTAAGAAACCAACAAGAAAAATCCTGACTTTACTGACTTGGCCCAAGCCACTTTTGTGGCATGAGTAAATATTAGATACTCAGTGCTACTAGAGGTAGGAAAACTGTTAATTTTAGTTAAGGGCATTAATATCTAATGCTAATATAAACTAACAATTCAATTTAACAGCTATGTTTAACACCTCGTAATTCTGCAATGTGTGGATAAGTTATGCACATAATTATTTTACAACCAACCACATTAATTTGAATTGTGGCATAAATATATATTTATCAGGATACCAAGAGAAAAGTTACGTTTCTGTGTTATGTTTTCTACATTCAACAATTGTACTAAATTTTTTAAAGTATATATATATATATATATATATATATATACGTATATCATCTGATGAAAAAACAATTTTCTAAATCGATGTACTGGCAGTAAAATAATTAAACTGTGCATTTTAAAACTTCATATTAAATGAGATAATATTTTTAAGAAGTATTTTGTTAAACAGATTTTTGAATAGAGAACAATAAAATAAATAAAAAATATTTATTTATAAAGGGTTATAGAAATTCTTTAAAAGGATTGATTAAACGAATGTGGTTTTGAATATTTGAATTTTTTAAAATGCATTTCTGAATTATTTTGAATATTTATAACTTTTCTTAAATGCATTTCCGAAAGAACCAATCATGCATTTATGCAAAAAAATTCGATCTGTTAGTCCATGAAGGAAATATTCTGAGTCCAATCTATCTCCTACTATTACAGAGAAGAACCATCATTGCTCGATTTCATTTAACATACTTTACTTTAACAAATTTTGTTGGTATAAAAGATTAATAAAATGGAAAAATATGTGTATTATACAGGGTGATTATAAAATTAAAAGTACTTTCTCGATATCTATCACTAGCTATTATAATGTTCACAGAAACTAAACACAATTTAGTTTAAGGTATTTTGAGGCATACGCTCAAGAATCTTATGAAAAACAGCAGTTAAACTCTAATAGTTACAGTTACAGTGACGAAATTTCAAAAATTTTAAATAACAACACCTGTACCTGTAGCACAAACCTCGAATATGCTAGACAGACTAAGAAGAAAAGGAAAACAACCAATAAGGGTAGAGAGAAGTCGTTAAATTTAATATTCTACATTCTCCCTTGGAAGGTTATTTCTATAGTATAGCATTTCTACATTAATTAAAATAATTTTTCATTATTTTCACTTATTCATTTAATTAAATGTACATTTTGACAAAATTTATACCAAATCAAAAAAATTGTAATCTTGATTAAACTGATTATTTGGATTTAAAAAAAACATTTTTATAATTACAATATTCAATCAGCCATAAAAATTAGAAATATTTAATGTAATGTCAAATAAAAACTTTTTGTAAGCCTTAATGTAAAAGAAAAAATAATTGTCTGCGTATAGTAAATATATAATGACTTCTGAGTTTGTAATGATCAATAACTTTCAATTATGTTTGGAAAAAAAATTCATAATACATCTATTCATTTCATTAATATATTTTATATACTCATTATTATATTTATATATTAATTCATATATATCCATTATATATTTATTCAAGAAATTTTGTATTTTGTTTCGTTAAATAAATAAAAAATTCTTATTAAATAAATAAATTTACCCAGTAGTATTTGATAAACCTTTAGAAAATAATTTTGAGAGTTTGAAATAAAGAATCATGAAAATAGTTTTTTTTATGAAATTTTAAATATAGATGATTTCAAATTTTTTATGCCAATGAATATACCATTCTAATTTTCTCACTTTGGAAAATCTCTTCTCCAAATCAGCTTTTCACAAATTGTTTTTGAAATTTTTAACACTTTTAGGATAAGAATAAAATTATTCAAAATATTGAACATATTTTCATTTATATTTGATTTGCCTTTCATTTTGTCTATGAGGCAAAATGAATTTTTACTGATTTGCTTGATTAAATTGATTAAAAGTGTTTCCGTTTTTCAACATAAAAACAAATGTTAACACACAAAATTACACAAAAAACGTATAAAAACAAAAAACACAAAAATTCTTCACTCACAAAAAAATGTATTAATTGCGTTTATAAAACCAGCAATTTTTTCTTTTTTTTTTTCAAATTTCATATTACTAAATCCAACAAGATCGAATATATATCTATAGAATATGCTTTAAATTATTATGTTGGAAAAAATGTATAATTATTTAATTTATTGTGAAATCTGTAATTTAACTTTAATATTGGTAGGCTTGCATCCAAAACTCCAAATAAATAAAATCATATTCTCTGCCAATAAATAGTGACTACAGAAAATCCAAGGGATTTTTATAATTCAAAAAACAAATATGAATAAATTTTTCAGAAAATGACACAATTCGTCTGTCTCAAAATATGTATAATTTTGAATAAAAGATGAAATACTCAGTATATGAATGAAATCAGATTGACTTATTAAAACAAATTCACACTGTAGCATTCATTTTGGCTCGGCTTGACTTAATTTGTGACTTTGTGATATATGAATAATTTTGGCATGCAAATTTAATGGCATAATTTTATGGAAAATTTTAAAAATATTACTTGCCGATGCTCAAATAAATATGATGATTGATTTAAAAACGACGATGAATTTTCAAATATTAACTCTTAAAAATATTTTTCTTAGAATATGCAAAATTTACTTATACGTATATTCTTTACAGAGTTCGGTAATTCCTATCCTTATAGGATTACGTGGGATAATATTATCTTTCATTTTGAGATGGATCGCTGTCTGCCATTGTTATCGACGGAAGTATTTCTTGTTTATAGAAAAGTTTTGCTCACAAAGAAAAAAACTTCACCAGACAACTTCATTCTGGAATCAACTTCTTCCTGTTGCGCGTCAAAGTTATGGCAGACGGGCGGAAATTCAGTTTTCTTCTTTCAAAGTGCTAAGAAAATGCAACGTTAAAAAAATTCGGCTGCTTTTATACCATCTTATTTTCTTCTCTACAGAAAATTAAATAGAAAGAAAAATTTGACGAAAGTCAGAATAGATAGTCATTAATGTGATGTATAGATAACGTGATCCTTTTTTCAAAAACGGAAGTTCTACCAATTTAGATAATAGAATGTTTATTCAAGAAAGTGCACATTTCTTACAGTTTATCTATTTTATAAATTTAATCTAGTGGTTTCATCAATTAATAGTTTTATCTGCAGTTTTTATAGTTTTATCTATTAATAATAACAGGAATGAACATGTAAAAATATATATATTTAATGATGTTATATTTTTTTCTGTTTATTTCAAAAGGAATTTTTCAGGATTTCTTAAAATTTACATTGGTAATTAAAGATTGCGACATGAACTGCGACCTTCAAATGTCCTCATCCCATCTTTTATTCATAATTGGTTTGGCTTATTGCTTCAGGCTACTTAAACGGCGACCCAAAGATCAACGTGGATTCCAAACTAATAACAAACATACACGCTACCGCCAGGGATTCGAACCTAGCTCATGGTACCAAATTCCACAGTGCTAGCCAATTGACCACCAAGAGCCCTTGTTCATTATCGGAAAAAACCCTTTCTGTTAATGTTTTAGTAACAGATTGACAGAAAATTGATTTTACAGTTATACTAAAATTCAAATATTAATATGATTCAAATTATTTACGGGAAAAAGTGTATGAACATTTGCATTCACGACTTTCGATTAAAAATTCCCAAAAATTTCATGTAGTCATTTTTTGCAGTGTTATGTAGTTAGAAGTAAGTGAATACTCTTGAATTACCACGCTATCGTTGGAAATAATAAATCCTTTTTCAATCAATATATCCATTAGATTTCTTCCCACTAAGGTTGTGGTTATATTCGCCCTTTAAATATATTTTTAAAACATTAAGTCTTTTGCTCCAAACATTATTTGTTTTCTCCAAATATTCTATTTTAAAGCATTCAGCAAATTCTTTTCATGTTTTCATTTCGAGCGCCACTAAGGATTATTTCTTATAATTGTGAATTATCAAATTGTAGGCTTCTGGCTGACTTGCTGTTATGTGACGCACATTTATTACACGACCCACAATATCGACCTCCGGATCGTGGTTGTTTTTCTTGGTACTTGATTTCAACAAGGTGTGCCAAACCGAAAACTTTCGTGTCCATACAGGGAACGAGCGCGATAAATCTATAGGGGCGATCATTCCGTTGAGCTCCGAGAACTCGAAGATATGAACCTCATATGCACTTGCTGGTGTTTGTACAAATTACAGTGCCAAAGTGTGAATATAGATTATCAGGCCACTATGGTACACCCTTGTAAAGACGAATCTGCATCTCTTCCATTCTGGTAAAAGATGATCTCCCCATCAAAATGCAAGGCATTCTGAAATACCATGTAAAGAATCAATCATATTGAATACCACATAATGTTCTGAAATGAATCATAATGAATCCATATGATGTTCTA